>JAEVLN010000011.1:3214823-3258121 GCA_018350325.1 Globodera rostochiensis
TCAAATCATCCACCCTCCTCCCCCCCCCCTCCTCAAATCATCCACCCTCCTCTCCCCCCTCCTCCTCAAATCATCCACTCTCCTCTCCCCCCTCCTCCCTAAAATCATTACCAAATTTGTAAATAAATTTTATTTTCATGCCTTCATTGTCTCCCCCCATCTTTTTACGTCAATTGGCTTTGGAAAATGCGCAATGGCCAAACGAATGACGAAGGCCCCGCCCCCTCCATCCGATCATCCGACCCTTTCGCTTGCTCCCAATATGTTGGCAAAGTTTTTGCCTTTAAAAGTGGCCAATTTCTTATTTCCAGCCATTCTGCCACTTTCGATTCAGCAAAACACAATTCATAAATGGGCACCAAGGCATAAAATGCCGATGATTATCAAAAGTGGCCAAAGTCTCCGCCGCTCCTTCGCCTCTCATTTCATTTCCCATTAATTTACTTACCCTCGGGCGCCTTCCCCCTTCCCGTTACCGCCCCTCCCTCCTCGCCCTAAACCTGCCCTTCACTCCTGTGTGGTCCATTCCTCCCACATATAGCAATCGTCTCCATTCACTCAATGCTTTCTTTTCATTCGTCCGCTTTTTGGGAACGCGCGAAAAGCCGCTTTGGAGCTTTCATGGAAGGTGGAAGTGCTGGGGTTAGGCTGAAGGGGGGGGGCGGACGGCAGGCAGCAAAAATAGCGAAGCAGGGATAATGGGATTTGAAGGGGATTATGGTTATGGGAGCAAGGAAAACAGCTGATAATTAATCATCCGATCTGAACAACCCTCCCGAGAATGAAGCGGAAGAGTGGGGAAGGGGGGCAATGGGAGGTGACTGGACAGCCCCCGTCCCCCCCCCTCCATCGCCCATTTCCCCCCCCCCCCCTCCCCCCCTCCCCCCGCCTCCGTCGGTCTTCCTTTCATCTGCCGCTCCTCTGCCTTTTTTATTCCATTCCTCCAGCGACGGAATTAATTCATCCTCCTCCCTTTCACCGACCCTCCCCCTTCCCTTCCCCTTCCCTCCCCTTCCCCCCCCCCCTTCCCCTTCTCCTTTCCCTTCCCCCCCCCCCTCCCCCCCCTTCCCCTTCTCCTTTCCCTTCCCCCCCCCCCCTCCCCCCCCCCTTCCCCTTCTCCTTTCCTTCCCCCCCCCCTCCCCCCCCCCTCCCCTTCTCCACAACCATTTCTTTTTGTTCCTTCCAAATATCCAAATATTGGTGACATTTTGCACTTCAGAAAAAGGTCGGAGAATGTCTTTAGCTTCAGAATATGGGCAAAACAAACGCATCGCTTTCACAGTTCAGTGAAATGGCCCTCCAAACTTAAGGGGTGGCGTGGAGGGGGCAAAAATGACTGTGAATTGCATAAACCGACCCACCCAAAAGATTGACCTTCTTCCGATCCCTCGTCATCCTTTGCAAACAAAAATGGATCCTCTCATTTCTCCCTTCCAACACGCTTACGTTTGCTTTGTCTTTCCGACAACTGCTGATCATTTCTTCCATTCATCATCATCACCACTTCATCACTCGACTTCCTCCATCATCCATCGGATCCGCCCGTCCATCTGCCCAATTGTCTCGCCTTTGGTGAGTCTCCAAGAGCCAATTTTAGGAATGACTGAGGCCCCCTCTTTCAATGTCCATCGCTCCCCCCCCCCCCCGCCCCCCCCGCCCTCCCTCCCTTCTCAGTCGGTGTCCGATGGACCCCCCTCCCCCCCCCCGCTCCCCCCCCCCCGCCCCCCTCCCTTCTCAGTCGGTGTCCGATGGACCCCCTCCCCCCCCCCCCCGCTCCCCCCCCCCCGCCCTCCCTCCCTTCTCAGTCGGTGTCCGATGGACCCCCTCCCCCCTTCTTGCGCCGAACAAAGACCGCGAGCGTTGGGTTGGGGTGAATGGTCTCTTCGTCCGCTCTTCTGGCGCCGACCGATGGCGTTGCATTGCCCCTCCAACGGCGTCCCTTTTTCAAAAACCGCCGCCACCTCTTCTCCCCGCCCCCACCATCCCTTTGCTTTCCCCAGTCCCAACACATCGGCGATTGCTTTCGACGTCTCTCCCTCTTATCAAATAGACTTTCACTCACTCTCTCCGTCTCTCTCCTCTCCCTTTTCATGCCCTCTGCTTTCTCTGTGCCATTGGGAGAGAATAAATGGGGGGGGGGGGGGGGGGGGGGGGGGGGGATAGGCCAATAGAGCAACCAAAGGAGTGAGAGGGGGTGAGGGAGTACACCACCCAAAGACACTCCCCCACTCGTCCGTTCCCCAAAATCGCTCACATTTATTATTTATGCGGTGTTAGGAAGAGGTGAGAGTGACTGGCCTGGCCAGCAGGGGCGTCCTCAATGAATAAATGAACAAAACCTTAAGCACCCCCACCCCCCCCCCATTCTCGGACCCCCCCCCCATTCTCGACCCTCCCATGCCTGGCCAACACCTCACAACTCTTTCCACCGCAAATGGGAGAGAAAGTCCAAAAGGGCACGGCCATATCAGGCTCCCTTTCACTTTGTTCCTTGAGAATTGCCTCCGGGTGCCATTTTTGGACGTCACCCCCGGAAAGGCGCATATCTGCTTTCCCCATGTAAAACCAGTGGTTCCGATATCTGCTGCTTTTGAATTATTTAAAGTTTTTTGAAAGGCCGATGCTTTTGCTGCTTTTTGAGAATGGTTAAAATGTTGCTAAAAAATCAAGGTGGCACGACGACAAAAGGTCCGAGTAGAAATGCCCAATAGAGCCAAAATCGGACAAAAGGTCCGAAGAGCCGGATTCAGGGCCGTAGCCAGAAAAAATTTTCGGGGGGGGGGGCAAGCCAAAAAAGTCGATTTTAGGGGTGCATTTTTGGGTTTTATTGCATTTTTCTTAAGCAATTTTTCCCAAAAAAAATTCGATTTCGTTTGGTGTTGAAACCGAATTTTCGATCATCAAGAATTTGTGCGGAAAATGAAAATCTGCAAAAATGACTTTAAATCACTCCAAATCGTTCAAGGACGGCGCTTTTGCTTTTAATGGCATTAAGCAATCATTAAAAATTGGCTTTATATGTAATTGGTAAATAAAATAAACTGCAATTTCAAACGTTTAATCCAGAAACTTCCGTTTATTTTAAATGTTCGATTAGGCCCGTCTGAAATTAACCACTCCAAGGAACACAATACGTATTTAAATTAAAAAAACATCGAACATTTTTTTGGGATTAAATTCAATGCTTTTTGCTTCTTTCCGTTGGTTGGTTTCAACAAATCCTTTCCCCCCCCCCCCCCTTTAGTCGTTTATCCATTCATTTGCCCCATTCTTCCGATTTTGTTCGTTTTTGAGCGATTATCAATTTTGCATTTGTGCCCCCCCCCCCCCCCCCCCGCCACACCATTCAATCGGTCATCGTCTTTACTCGCACCAAACTCCCACAATCATTACATAAACCTCCCCAATTAATTGCCGCCAATCACTCCCATAATCTCAATCATTTTCATTCCTTTCCTTGCCCTTTGTTCTTCTCTTCATTCCCTTCCCATTTCCTCACAATGTTTTTGACTTTGTTTTATAAACTTTTAGTTTAACCGACCATTTCTCTCATGCAATACAAATCGAAGATTGAACTTTTGAAAACACATTTTTGGTTTTTGTCTCATCACTTTTATTTTTGTTGCTTGCACAAAACTAATCAAAAATTACCGAATCTTCCCCCCCCCCCGATCGAACATTTCCAAAAAAAATCATCTTGCTATTTGTATCTTATCAGGGACTGGCTCGAATCTGAACAAAATACTACCAATCGATTCCCGGTCGGGGTCAGTTCGGCGCGACCGTTCGGCGCGATCGGTTCGGCGCCGCCGTTTCGGCGCGGACTCGTTTCGGCGTCGCCGTTTCGGCGCGACAGTTCGGCGTCCACACAAAAATTTGTATTGGCGACGACGAATCATATTAAAGAAAAAAATAATTTTAATTAAAATTATTCAAATTCTATTTCCTAATGTTTATAGCATGCACCATCAAGACTTAGCTGATCTTTTAAACATCCGAACAAGCTTTTTGTCAAAATACAATAGTAAAAAAATTAAATATATATTAAACAACAATAGTCGATCACGCACGCAGTTTTGAACAATTTTTGAAAATTAAGGAAAAACGACTTTTTTGTTTTAAGTAACTAACTCCAAAGCCGGATAGAATAACTGCGGAAACGTTAGAGATTTAGGGTTCGTTAGGCTTAGGCCTAAGCCACCCTGGCTTGGGGTTCGTTAGGCTTAGGCCTAAGCCACCCTGGCTTGGGGTTCGTTAGGCTTAGGCCTAAGCCACCCTGGCTAACTAGGCGCCGAAATAATATTTTTTGTGTGGGCGCCGAACTGGTCGCGCCGAAACGTCGGAAAAGCTTTAACTTAATGTTAGCTTCAACTCTTCGAGATCTTTTGATTGGCTTTAAGTATTTCTGAATCGGTTAAGGTTGAAGCAAGTTTTGCCCCAATCTTGATTGGTGATGAGTTGGGTTGACCCTTTTTCCATTTGCTTTGTTCTCTTTTTGGCGGGTGAAAAATTCAAAGGAACAATGCGCCAGGCCGACCCATCCATTCCATTACTCCCTCCAACATTTAATATCCCCGTGCCTCTGACATTTTCACAGAATCAATCGAATAAAGATGTCTTTTGGGTGAATTCATCGGTTTGGGTGCAAATCTTCACATTCATTCCAAAACAAACGACTTGTGTTCCTTCCCTAAATATGCTTATTTTACACCATTTAAGCAATATTTATTTGATTTTATGCCAATGTCTTCTTCCAGTGGCGGCGCGGGCCCTTCTGTCGTTGATGAGGAAGCGGCGGACGAAGTGAAAGTGTTTCGTTCAAACAACGCCGAGGATGACCCCACAGAGATGGCCGGGTCTTCGGCGGATTTGGACGCAGACAAGCAGGAGTTGGCCATGGAAGCGGACATTGAGACACAGTCGAACAATGGCGAGTCAAAGAATGGCCCGAGGGGATTTGTATGGGAAGTGATTAGAGCACATTCCTCTCGGCAGTAACGGATTATTTTGAGAAAGAGCGAATTTGTCTTTAGTGTGACATCGCCAGTGTGTATGGGGTTAGACACTGTTGTATAAATTGAGAAGGCCAAGTCCTATCGTTATGAGTTGGTCAGCTAATGAAACGCCGCCATTCCAGGCCAAGCCTTCAATCCGCTGGCTAACCCGTTGTCCGGCCCTCTTCCGTGGCCTTCACCCGGCAGCAACTTTCTGTTCAGCCAATTTTTGGCGGCCGCTTCCCTCTCTCCGGTATACGGGCCGACCATTCACAAAATGGCCACTGCTATGGCCAGACAGCAATTAGTCAACGCTGCAGCGACGGCTGCATTCGTTGCACAACACTCACCAAATTACGTGAACCTGGGGACGTCCTTTGGAGGTCAGTGTTTGTGGGGAGGGGTTGGGCAACAAGGGCGTAGCCAGACCTTTTTCGGGGGGGGGGGGGCTAATTTGAACAAAAGTCAATCTTTAGGGGGGCATTTTTGGGTTTTATTGCATTTTTCTTAAGCAATTTTTATCCAAAAAAGTTCAATTTTCAGTAAATTTTTTAGAATTTTTAAAATTAAAATTTTTGACTCAATTTGTTAAGGAAATTTGTCTAAAATTACAAAATTTTGCAAAAGAAAAGGGTCCTCCTTCGGGTTTTTTCTCAAAAAAAAATTTTCGGGGAGGGGGCTGTAGCCCCCCCTGGCTACGTCCTTGTTGGGCAATACTTGTGGAATCAAGTGGGTGCTAAATTCGATTTTGTTGAGAAAACCTCAATGTTATTGTATAAAATGAGTGAACTGGAGATCGGTTTGGCTCCAAACTCCGAAACGCCCTTTCAGCAAACCCTTTCGAACGGCCTCCGAACTTCTTCTCTCAGCCGAGCACTCCTTCAACTACCCAAGGCGGAGGTCATCACGCCCGGAATGGCCAATTGGGGCATCAAACGTCGATAGGAACGCAGCAAATGAACAGTCCGATGAGTGCACTTGGCGGGGGCTTTGGTGGAATGAGTCTGGCGACTGGGGAAGTGTCACAGCAGCACAAGGGGACGCCATCGCAGATGAGGTCATTCATTGGATGGATGAAAGGGACCGACCGTTCATTTATAGGACACCGAAACGAGAGAAAGCGGAGCGGAAAGAGAGACAGCAACAGCACCAGCGGGAGGAGAAGAAGGATCACATCAAGAAGCCGATGAACGCCTTCATGCTGTAGGCGACAATTTGGGAGTTTTGTGCATTTGGCTATTTTAAGGTTTATGAAGGCAAATCGGCACAAATACTTGGAAGAGTCAACGGATAAACGGAAGCAATCGGCGGAACTCAACAAAGAATTGGGTCAAATTTGGCAGCAAATGAGCCGCGAAGCGCAGCAGCCCTATTACGAGATGGCCCAGAAGGCGAAGGAGGAACACGCGCGGATGGTACAGGAGCAATTCAATCCCGTTTGAACAGGGCGAAATGATCGCTCACATGTAACCCCTTTCAGCATCCGCAGTGGTCGGCCCGTGAGAATTACGCCATCCACAAGAGGGCCAAGAAGAAGCGAATTCGGGAAAAATCAGTCGGTGGGTGGAGGGATAACGGCAATTTATTTATTTCTGGACCCACTGAGGAGGAGGTTGAAACTGAACATATTTTCTCAGACAACAACGAACAGAAGAAGTGCCGTGCCCGCTTTGGAGTAGACAACCAGGCAAAATGGTGCAAACACTGTCGTCGCAAAAAACGCTGTCTAAATGTGTTGCGGGACTCCGATTCGCCCGTGCAGGTGTTGTTTAAGGCAAATGGTGGAACCTTTGCTTTTGGACCAAATCGACCTACAAAGTCCGATTCAAGATTGAAGGTCTTAATCTGTTCTTTGTCAGGTGTCTTCGACCACTAACTCGACTACTCCGCTCTCCATCGGGCTCCCTTCGTCCGCCCACTTTGGTGGGACTCATCTGGGAGCTCTTTTCGGCTCTGTCCATCAGCAGCAGCTGGACAGTCCATCGCGAAAGGACAGAGACGCGGCAGGAGCACCAACTACCAGCAGCAGCACTAACAACAGCGAAAGGACGACGCTGTCGCGATGTTCTTCGGCACAGTCCAGTGGGGCCGAGTTCAGCTCGAATGGATCGGTCGGTTCGGCGATGCTGGAAGACAATGAGAAGATGGAACAAGATCAGAACGGACAGGAGGAGGGGAACGCAATGGAGGACAAGGACAGAACGATGATGGCAAACGGCGAAGGAATGGAGACAGCACTTGTGAAGAAAAAGGAAGGGACCACGAGCAAAGGGTGGGTAGAACTTTTACCCGTCCAACCAAACTGACACCAAAATTGAGAGAACCCCCCTTTCAGCTTCAAACTGGAGGTGGATCAGAACCAGCAGCAACTCAGTGCTAATCAGACGCCGCTCCCGCACCATCTGACCTCCGCCGGTTCCTCTTCGCTGACCAATATGGCCAAACCTCTGTCCAACCTACAACACCCGTCTGCCTTCCAAATGAGCCCGGCCTTCCCGTTCCCGTCCAACTTCGCCCAAAACCCTTTCATTTCGCCGTTCAGTCGCTTCTTCTGAAGGGCCTCAAATATCGAATGAACCAACGGCCATCCGATTACTTTAAACGAATGGCACGACCAACCCAAATCCGTTCATTTCCCAAACGCTCTTCAATTTCACTTTTCGTTTCGCCAAACATTGCGGGCTTTTCTTTTTGAGTCTCTCTACCTATTTATTCGTTCCGTCCGAGCCTCAGGCACTTTCACGGGAATATTCTTTTCTCTGTGTACTTTTAATCCCCTCCCTCCATACTTTTGCCAGCAGGGTCTTTTTGCATGTTTTCCTTCGATTTTCAACTTTTTTTCTCTCCATCTCTGATGATATTTTTAAATATTTATTTATTCAATCTCTCACGTATCTCTCTATCACGCTTCTTCGGTCTGTCATAAATCCCCCCCCCCAATCTTGACCAATTCAAACTCACTCGTTTTGTCGAGCAATTTTATGGAAATAAGGAATTTGATGCTGAGTTGAATAAAGTTAATAAAATAAAATTGGTAATTTTCAAAATTTTGGCCTCAAGTCATTCCGGGGTGCGAAATGGGCAGAATCGGATTCTACGCCCCGGAATACCCCTAGAAATTACCTTTTATTGACTTTGAAACCAAACATCTTTTTTTCCAAAAATGCTCGATGTTGATCTCTTCTTAAAAGAATCGATACCGATCGGAGAAGCTTTTGATATACCATGCCTTTGGAACCGTTGGGATCATTTCGTTTGGAAATCGATATTTTTAATTTCCCAAAAGGAAAGAATGGAGAAGAGGGAAGGGAGGCGAGGGGAGAGACCCGGAGAAAGTTTGGAAATACAAAAGGAGGAAGCCGAGGACATTAACAGACTGAAAGAGAAGGAAGAGAAAGGAGGAACTAAAAAGGACAATTTGTTTGTGTGACCGATTGACAAATGGCGTATTGAGAGAGATATGCACTAGTGGAAACTTAAGTCGTACTGAAAAGTAAACTAGGCGAACAAACTGTTCATTCTGGGGAATGTTTAAGTTTGGGAGAGAATGTTTCGAATTATTTGTTTGTTATTCCGTTCTCGCCTTGACTATAACGCACGGTCATTCATCCGTCCGTCGACCCCAGAGCTGATGAGATTTGCCGTCGTCCCATTAAAATTGCGTTGCTAATAGCCCCCGTGCTTCCCCCGCCCCCTGTCACTTTGGGCCTTTCAGCATTTGGGCGTAACTTCTCTCCGCCGCTCCAATGGTGCCGCTGCGCTGCTGCTGCGCCTCGTCCGACCCGCCCTCGCGCCCGTCCTGGTCCGCCCTCGCCCCTCCTCTCCCGGCTGCCCTCCTCCCGCTCTCAGCCGTCGTCCCAATTGTTGCCCTCCTCCGCCCGTGCCCAGCAACCACCGCACTAAATTGGAGCTGAACGCCCCCCGGCGGACTTTGCGTCGAAGTTGTCCCAACTGCACCGCAATCCAAAGCAAAAGGTGTTCTTTGAGCTACGGCGGGTGGAAGAACGGAGAAATTGGTTGCCTCGTCCGCAACTTCCTCCGTCTGTTGAGAATGGTCGCCTCGTCCAACGTCGCTGGAGGCGGAAGCACCGCTCAGTAAAGCGGGGAACTCGCGTTCCTCAAAGTTATACCTGAAGTAATTCTTTACAATTGTTTTAGGGGTTTTGGCATATTCTTAAAAATTCGCAGTTTTAATTAGTATTATTTTGGATATCTCATCTCAAAAACTATTAATTACACTTCCATTCTCACACACCCGCTGATGTGCTGTTGCTGGCTTTCTATCTGACCTTCCTCCGACGCTTTTGCCGACTCCCCCTTCGGGGCACTTCTTTGGTTCTTTTCGTCCTTTTCCACCTGTTCCCGCGAATGCCTTCGGAAGTGTCTGTTCTGGGAGTAACCGGGGCCGTTTTGCGGGTTGAGGTGAACTCTCTTCTCCGTTGTCTTGGTCCGAGTTGACCTCGTCTCTCCCTCCGTCTCCCGTCCGCTTCCGGCACTCTCGCTGAGTTGATTTACTCGCTTCGTCGTCCTTAAGTCCGTCCGCTGCTCTCTTCCCTCCTCCTGTTGAGCGTTCAGTCCGTTCACTCCCACAAAACGCTGCTGTTGCAGTTGTTGGTGGTGGTGTGAGGTCACATTCGCTGCTGTCGTCAACGGTCGGCTCCATTCATAAGCCCAGGTCCTTCCCCTCCCCACGCCACTTCTCCGTCCCATCTCCACGCCCCCACGCCGTCCTCTCCCTCCACAAGTTGCACCACAGCATGTCCCACGAGGAGGTTGTTGGAAGGCGGTGGAATTCAGAGTGGAAAAACTAGCCGAATTCAGCGAAAGTAGCGGCTGAACGATCCGGTTCGGCATTTTTGGTACGTATTGTTGTTGCTGGGCATTTGCCACCACCGACCATTTCCCCGTTGAGCTGCTGTTTTTCCATCCAATTTTGCAGTCGCTGATGGAAATCTGATTTGGTGCCTTCGGAGATGAGTATTTGGACATTATGTTCATCGGGCCTGGATGGCTGTTTTCGCGCCAGTTTTGGCAGTTTGCAGAGTCACTGAGGGGTCGAAGCTGGACAGAGTCAACGCTGCGAGCCCCAAGAATGCGTGAGAGTTGCCGTTTTGGAGGACTGAAAATTGGAATCCTTTGCTTGTCCATTAAAGTGAACCAACCCAACCTTTGCATAATGCTGTTGTGCAACTGTCGGTCCTGGCACTTCTCCGTCGGCCTCCTCCTGACCTTTCGGCTGCTAACCGGCTCCCACTCCTCCTCCTCCTCTTCTTCCAAAGTCGTTCGCCGTTGCTTTCCCACTCCATTGGCGGCCATTGCTATTTGGTAGGCTTCCACGCTTTCCTGCCGCAAAAAGCCTACAAATGTGCCGCCTGCTGATGGCAAGCACTGCTTGCCACTGAAGACGTTCCCGCCGTTGTCTCCGGTAGAACTGCAATTGCCTGCTTTTCCGTTGAGCCGCGGCACGTCTGTTATTCGCGGCACCGGCGAGGGAATTAGCGCGGCGGCCAATTCGCCCGGATCCCAGCTGCGATTGTGCTCTTTGCCCCTCTGACGAAGGACAAATTCGTTCCGTCCCACTGCAAATGGAGCGGGACGGTAAGCCAATGACGGTTCCGAATAGGCACGGCTCCGCTTCCGCCCTCGTCCGTTCCCCTGCCACAGCACAAGTGGCCCACCCCCGACACTATCACTGGCAATGTCATCAAAGTGCACTCCAAACTCTTCGTCACAACACTCTTCCCGATCATAGTGATGATGATCACAACAGTGGTTTTCGTCAAAGAGAACGGCTTGGTCAGCGTCTTCATCATCATCCGCTGACGGTGGTGTGTTACCGCGGAGAGAGAGATGAACATAACGATGTTCATTTACACGCCGAAGATCAAAACGATGATGAATGGAGGTAAAGTCACCTTAAGGAGACAAACCACAACACTGAAAAAAGATGGACGGATAATCGAAAGGAACGAAACACGCAAATGACAAAGCAAACAAAGCATGTGCTGACCGTTGTGAAGAATTGGCTGTGTGAAGAAGGAGGTCGGCTCGGGCACAGCCGACGCGGTCGATTGCAAGGGCGTCGGGGAAGGCGCCATCGGTCTGAAGGTCGCCCGAGGCGAAAACCCGCACTGGGTCAACGTCTTGCCGAGGTTAAAGCCATGCTTAGCGATTCCACCAACATTGTCGTCCCCGTTCGGACTCGGCGTGGTTCTGTTCTGCTCAGGTTGGTCAGTCATAATGTGTCCATGGTGGATGATTAGCTGCCCACGCAGTGCCCCGCCGTTCAACTGAATGTGAGTACCGCCATGTGTCGATTGTTGAATGCCGCCTCCGTGCATGTCGGCCCCAATGGGTGCTCCGCCCGTTTTGATCCGGGCCTTAGGGGGGCGAATTTTTATTTGTGACCGTTTCGACACGAAAGACAAACTGACAAAGACAGGACTTCCGTTGAAGGTTTTGCCGAACGTTTGGAGGTGAAAGAAGGCCTTCTGGGTGTCCTGCTCGGTGGCAAAGGTCACGTACCAACTAAAAATAAATAAAAGAAAACCCATTTTTGCACCATAGGTTGGCAAAAGTTGTTTTACTTTATAAATGGACGTACTCAATTTTAAATGAGTTTGCCCATCCCGGTTTGCGAACGCACCTGTTGTTGAGTCCGTAGGAGAGCGTCTGGTAGGGGGGACAGTCGTCGCCGAACATCGACTTCACCTCCTGCAAATGAATATGTACTTTTTTCAGTCGACGATCAACTTCAGGTAAATTGATAAATAGCAGTAGCGGTTTGTACCCCCCCCCTCCCCCCACCCAACTCACATTCTCATCCGCGTCCTCGGGAATCTCGCGCAAAATTATCGTACACCTTCTCGACATCGGCCTCACCTTCTGTCCACTCTCGTCGACTTGCACTTGGGAAGAGGCTGAACAAAAACAGATTTTGTAGTGGAAAAAGGGCTTAAGTATTGGGAGAGACGGAGGGCGGAGGAAGAAGTCTGGCCTGGCATGCATTTCTGGGACTCAATTATTCTGGGCTGGGACTTAGCCGGGGTATTCAAATGGCTATCCTCTTTTTTAAAAAAAAAAAGCCATTTCCGCAACTTGAGACCTATTTGTTTCTGCTTAATTCGTCGAGACAGATCGATTGATAAATATAACTCAACCATTTTTTTGTGTCCGGTCAACTATGTATAGCATATCCGGAGAGTTCAGACCTTTGAGGACGTCCACAATGAGGTCCAAGTCGGTGGTTAATTGTGTCACCTTAGACAAATAGGGTTAAGAAAATCGGGGGCAAATTTAAATTTTAGGCAAAAGGGTACTTTCCGTTATGAGACTCGAGACAAAATAAAGTCAATTTTTGAATTTTGATTTTTTTTTTTTTAATTTTAAAAAATATCCAGGGGTTATCAAGGACGCTGATCACTAGAGAGACGGGATTATAATGGTTAAAAACTTGAGCATTAAACATTGCTAATTTTTGTCATGTCGTTTTGCTCTTTCAAAACGTTTTTGAATTTATGCACAAATAAGTAGTTCAGAGCAAGATCTTTATTGTTGCAAAAATTGGATGTGTTTTTGGAGTCTCATCAGGCGCGTATCCAGAAAAAATTTTCGGGGGGGGGGGCAGTTCTTAGGGGTGTATTTTTCCCTTTTTATTGCATTTTTGTTAAGCAATTTTTCCAAAAAAATGTTCGATTTTAGGGGGTGCATTTTCCGTTTTTACTCTATTTTTGTTAAGAAATTTCAAAAATGCAAATTTTTTTTCCGAATTTTTACGAAGGGGGTCGGCGGTGCCGATAGGCGCCGCCGGAGAAAATTTTTGATGTGAATTTGTTAAAATTGATGAATTGTAAAAGTGCAACAATAGGGTCCCCCCTCTTGTTTTTTTTCCTTCAAATTTCATTTCGGGGGGGGGGGGGGCATGCCCCCCCTGCCCCCCCCCTGCATACGCGCCTGAGTTTCATAACGGAATTATCTTTCACCTTTGGAAAGTTCGCCACAATCTTGATCGGCACATATTGATCAGCATCCATTTGGCATCTCAGATAACGATCGTTGATCAAATTTTCCCTAACAAATAAGACACATGTAAAAATCAAAATAAATTTCCAAGGTTAAAGACCTGCTGAAATAGTATTCCAACTGCCGCTGAATACGCTGTCGAAGCTGCTCCTGGCTTATCGGCAGGGGTCCGATGCTTGACGGGGGCCGCGTGTCCGGAGTCACTGCGCGGTCATCCGTTGGCGGCGGCACGCCCATCAGCTTTTGACGGCACTCCGCTGTAAACCACCAAGGAAGCATCGGCAGAAAGGGCGAATGGGAAGCGCAGGACGGATGGTCAGTAACATCGGCCGCGGAGGAGGAGGGACGGCGGACGGAGGGTTCGGCGGGGGGAGGGGGCAGGGCAGCAGACGACGAGGCGGAACACTGCTGCTTATGGGGACGAACAATTTCTTTTATTTTTAGTTATCCCCACCTTTTGTGACGGTCTTTTGGTGGTAACCTCCTTCAGAGCCACGTCAACGTCGCTGACCTAAAAAGAAGTGAATAATGAGACATTTAAAGGCCTTAAGAAGAGACGATCGGATTTGTTTGAATAAGCGGAGAATAATCTAACAATCACCGACTATTTCACCTGCTGAATGGTAAAACATCGTGGTGAGATCTCCGTGCACATGAAAAAAGTGCCGCCGTCCAAATCGAAGCCGCGCATTTTGGGAGAGAGGGCGATGGGAAGGCAGAACAATTCTTTCGACTTGCACAAGTAAACTAATCGCTTTTATCTAAAGGGACAGATGGGTTGATCAAATTAAAAAGACATATCTGACTGACTTTTTCATTTTTTCTCGGTTTTGTCGCTCAATATTACGATTGGCTCTTGGATATATAGCTGGATCAATTTAGAGCATTTTGGAATTGGCACAAGCTTCTGTCGGGAAGGGATGGAACCGAAGCAAGGAAGAGCACACGTCACCCTTTTAATTGAATCGACAGCTCCAAATGGGGGGGGGGCGAAATTGGATGCTAAATGGGACAGATGGGATGGCAAGACGAATGCCCCCCCCCCTCCCCCTATTCGGTGTCCTCTTTCGGTTTTAGGCCATTTACAAACAAAAAGTGTCTTCTCCCTTCACATCAATCCGTCTTTGAATATTCATTCAATAAAGGAAAGGGCTGGGACAGAAGAAGTGTCGTTAGGTGGTGGGGAGGGGAGGGGAGGGGCGGGACGGCATGAGAGAAAAAGGTTGAAGGGAAGACAAACGATTGAATTAAGCATTTAACATGTTGGCAAGCAAGCTAAGGTCGGTCAAAGACCAAATCGAGCAGACAAACAGCTGTCCGGGTCTAAGACATATTTAGTCAAGCCTAGTACAATATTATTACATAAATTGGCATCTTTCATAGCGTCCCACTCTATCTATCTCTCCTCACCCGTCAACCTCCGTTCTTTTTTCTCATATATTTCTTGCTCCATTTCCTGAGAATGCTTTTTCATTTTTCTTCCTTGCTCAAAGCCATTTTCTTCAAAAAATGGACTCATTCATTTCCCCTCGGCCCAAAACCAAAACGAACAACCAAAAGTCGAAAGATTAGGATCAAAGATTAGAGTATAGCACTATCCCACTCATCCTGCTCATTTGTCCTTATTTATAAATGCCCTTATTTCAGGTCTTCGTCCAAAAGTTTTTGATATTCATGACTAGGGCTCGGAAACTCATGGAAATCCATATTTTTTTGTTAACTGGAGATGCCCTAAAATGCACGAAAAAACACATTTTTAGCTTGCTTCTAGGATCGATTTTTATAGCCATATTTTTCATATTTCGCGATTTACGTCCATATTTTCCATTTATGCCCATATTTTAAGCCAAAAAATGTGCATATTTTGGCATTTTGCAAAAAATTTGTGTCTTGGCAAGAAAAATTTTGATTTTATTTCATTTTCTTAAGAAATTTTTTGAAAAAAGCGCAAAATCACAAGTCTAAAAAAGTCGCCAAAACACTTGAAAATTTGGAAACGTATCTCATCAGCAATTTTAGCCAGTGATGAATGATGGGGAAATTTTATATTGAATTTGGAAAAATTTACGTCCATTTTTGAGGATTTATGTCCATATTTTATGGCCATATTTCACGATTTTATATCCATATTTTTCCGAGCCCTATTCATGACTTTTAAGGTTAAAATGAGAAAATTCTATAACGAATTACTAATTAACCTTTAATTCAGCCCTCCAAACGAAAAATTGGGCAAAATTCTGCAGTTGGACTAATTTTCTTAATAATTCCCTCTACTTCTGCTATCATCTCGACCAACCCCAACAGGTTTACCACAATTGTTTCGACAGAAGAGAGCAGTGCCCAAATTCATTAGGAGACATTCTGATCGACTTTCCGTTTGTTTTCCTTCATGGGACCTTTAGGACGATGTGAAAGGGAAAAGTTGAACATGTAAAAGTTGCCCAATTCTGTTTGTTTTTACAATGTAATTTTGGAAATGAAAAACAGTTGTAATGATGGGAGGATGGGTGAGAATGCAGGGAGGGAGAGGGGGAGGAAGAAGAGGGGAGGAGAAGGAATAAGGACAAAAACGAATGAGTGGAAGTATGAGAACGACAATGAGGGGGGGGGGGGGCACAGCTTAAGAATGGATGGGTTGGACGGCTGGCGGAAGGGGGAGAAAAGTCCGTCCGTTTCCCAACTTCCATTCGACGAATGCAGCATTTTCATCGTCCATCGGCACCTTTCTTCCGTTTGAAGAAGAGAGAAAGTCATCGCCGCCATTCATTCGTCACAGTTCTAAACGAACGCAAAAAGGCGCCGAGCGACAGAGAGAAGAACTAACGCTAAAATGGAAGTTGGGAAGAAATATAGAGAGAGAAGAGAAATAGAAGGAGAGAGAGGAGAAATAGATGGAGAGAGAGAGAGAGAGAAAAAAAAATGAAAAAATTGGGGGATGAGACAGGAAAAAACACACCCACACAAGGTTCACTCACTCACTCACGCATATCCTTTCAACATGCAAATTAGAAAATGTAAGAGAGCAAAAAGGGTTGGGTCATACATAAAAAAAAGCAACGGGTGGAGAGAAAAGAAAAGGAGAAAGGAGTGAGAGAGAGATAAAGAAAGTGTGGAGAATGAAAGAGGAGAAAAGAAAGCATGCGGTGGACGACTTATAACGACGGCTGACCGTGAAAATAGGCAGTATTTCCCAAACCTTTCACGTCCACCCCTTTTCTCCATTCAGCCGAAAATTCTTCCGCCGACTCAACAAACCGACCATTCTGCGGCTGCTCATTCAGTGTTATGTACATATATATTGTATATATGCTTATTGTTTGTTGTTAGAGCGCACTTTGACATTACATTCGCATTCAAAGAGACGGGGTGGGAAGAAGAGAAGAAGTGCGAAGAACGAGGGAAGGAAGAGATGGATGGAGTGAATGAGGATAAGAGGAGTTATTAATTCCCTAAAGATGAATGTGAATGCAATGCATGCACATAATGTTGGAAGAGGGGGGGGGGGGGGGAACAGGGAGAAGGGTCGGGTGTATATACATAATCGTCATAATGAGGGGAATGGGTGCGGGGGGAGGGCAATAAACAGCAATGGCCCCGAAGGGATTGAATGGGAAGGAAAAGGGTCTTCCGCCTTCTCATGGGAGGCGCCCGGATGAGAATATATGGGGGGGGGGGGGTAAACTGGATAAGAAGATGGTAGACTAAACGACGCGCGAGTGAAATCTCCCACTCGTCACACCCCCCGCCCGCCACCTTTCCTTATTCATAACAAAATTCCGCACTGATTGATCGCAGGGCAGGTGTACCAAGTTGATAGAGGAGGATTATGGGCAGGGAGGGAATGGGAGTGGGGTGGAAGACTATTAGGAAGTGCAAAAAACAAATGCTGGTGAGCAATAAATGGACGGCATGAGAGATGGATCAATGATAAACCGAGGTAAACAAATAGGCACTCTGTCCCTGACGGGTTGCCGCACCGAAACATTAACATGTACGGTTTTGGGATGATTTTACATTTGAAAATCCTTCCCAAGACTGTCCGCTGTGTGATAGTCGAGTGAAGAAGGTTAGAAGAGTAAAGAAATCAATTGACAACGAGTGATTTCGCTTCATCTCAATCCCACCCAAAGGGAAGATGAAGTCTTTACATTGGAGAGTAATTAACCGGTTAGAAACATATTCACAATTCTCAAAAGTGGAGAGGGAGGGCTTGCGGAGGAGGTTGATGCTGTTGTTGTTGATTATGTTCGCAATTGGAACAATTAATGGAGGCGAACAAAAACGTGTCAGATAAGGAAAGAATTGAACAAAAGATTAAAAGGGAGGAGAAAGCACTGAAAATGAATACCTAACAAATAAGCGCGTTCTGAGGGCATCATGTGTTTCCTAAGTGACCACTGTTGAAAATTCTTTAATTTTCCAAAAGTCTAAAATTCTTATTTTTAGAGTATTTCGAACCTCGTAATGATATAAAATACCTGAAAAGGTAAAAATCCAAACAATTTAAAAAATTTGTTTTGAGGCAAGCCTAAAAATGCATTTTTTAGCCTAATGTACAGGTCTAAAAAGCATTTACAAGTTGAAAATTCGTAATGTCTAACAATCGAAACATTTATTTGGAATTCACTGTCGAAATGGGGTACGGAGAATTGCACACCGTGGAGAATTGCGCACCAGCAAAAAAAAGGGGAATTGCGCACCACGGAAAATTTGTGAAAAAATATTTTTATACAAAATTGTCTGAAATTATGTTATTTGATGCGCTGACCCTAAGCTCAGGGTGGCTTAGGCCTAAGCCTAACGAACCCCAAGCCAAGGTGGCTTAAACCACTTTAAATTCTCTATTTTATTTTCTATCGACGAATTCGTAATCAGCGAGCGAGGGACATATAAGATAGAAATACCTCAGGGGTTTTTGGGGCCCTAGGGTTACTATTTTGATTCGGTTCCGAACCCCGGACCAGAAAACGAAAAAAAATTTCGAAAATTTTTTTATTCAAAATCGATTTTTTGTAACAAAATACTTCAAAAACATATTTGTTCGCTCTTCCGTTCGTCCTTATCGCGTTCTGCGCACGAGATTTGCACGATTTTTTAAGTTTTTTGTCATTATTAAAGGGAACGAATCGGGGTAAAGAGAACGAACCGGGTAAAGAGAACGAATCGGGGGTGGGGAACGAATCGGGGGTGAACGAATCGGCCGGGAACGAATCGTCTTTTTACCCTTTAGTATTATCAATTTTTTTAACAGAAAACGTTGTAAAATCAAAATTTTCCCGACGGCACCTGTCGGCGCCGTCGGACCCACCAACAACAAAATCCAAGTATCTTGGAAAAATTCAAAAATCGGCAACACTCAAAAACCCATGTGAAAAGCTGCATTTCCAACCCCGAATTGTTGAGAAAAAATGTTGGTGGAGAGAAATATGGTTAAAAAACGCACATTTCATGCGAAAAAATAAAGATTTACTAGATTTTGAGACATTTTTTAAAGTGTACTGATTTTTGACCCCAAAATCTGATATTTTGATTGGTAAAAAGACGATTCGTTCCCGGCCGATTCGTTCACCCCCGATTCGTTCCCCTTTTCAACAGTTTTTTCGTTATAACTTCTTTCAAAGCTAACCGAATCAATCATTTTTAGTATTATTCGAAAGCTTAGGAGCAGGAGAAGCTATTAGCAAGCAAAAGCTAAGCCATTGGCCAAACCTCAAAAAAGTTATGGCCAAGTATGGCCAAAAAAACGTTTTCTGGCCATAACTTTTTTGAGATTTGGCCAATCGCTTAGCTTTTGTTTTTGAAAGCTTCTACTAACTGTAAGCTTTCGAATGATATCGAAAATGTTTGATTTGGTTAACTTTGAAAGAAGTTATAACGAAAAAACTGTTGGTAAGGGGAACGAATCGGGGGTGAACGAATCGGCCGGGAACGAATCGTCCTCCGTCCATTTTGATTCCAATGTACAGATTTTTAGTTACACACCCTGCTTTTATAGGGTTTCTTATGCGCTAAAAATGAATAGGTAAGTTTAAATGGACGGAGGACGATTCGTTCCCGGCCGATTCGTTCACCCCCGATTCGTTCCCCTTTTCAGAAGTCTTTTCGTTATAACTTCTTTCAAGTCTAACCAAATCAAACATTTTCGATATCATTCGAAAGCTTACAACTAGTAGAAGCTTACAAAAGCAAAAGCTAAGCGATTGGCCAAATTTCAAAAAAGTTATGGCCAATTGTGGCCAAAAAAACGGTTTCTGGCCATAACTTTTTTGAGATTTGGCCAATCGCTTAGCTTTTGCTTTTTTCTACTAGTTGTAAGCTTTCGAATGATACCAAAAATGTTTGATTTGGTTAGCTTTGAAAGAAGTTATAACGAAAAAACTTTTGAAAAGAGAACGAATCGGGGGTGAACGAATCGGCCGGGAACGAATCGTCTTTTTACCCTTTAAATAGCGCGCTCGACCTTTAAACCGGGTTTTGAACGGTTTAAAAATTGCCAAAAATGGAGATTTTTGACCAAAATTTTGTGTCTTCCTGTGGACCAATTGCAACAAATTTAGTCAAGTTACCTATATTATTTCGAGATTCCAAAATCAATTTTGGCCTCAAAATCTTTCAAAAAAGGGCTATTTTTTCCTTATTAGGCTTAAGCCTAAGCCATCCTATTCGGGATGAAACTTGGCACAGTGATAGATCACCATATCACAAAGTGGCTCCCCTTTATGGTTTTGTCAACTTTGATAAGCTGTATCTCAGCTTATAGTTGTTCCCGCAGTATCATTTATACGGAAAATCGGTTACGTCAATATCTTAAGTTTTTTCATTACAGACTTACCTCACCTGCTCCAACTTCTCCCCCGCCCCCCTCCGTCATCGTCAAATCACCCACCAAACCCCTTACTCACTCACTATAACTAGGGCGGCGATTTATATGGAAATCCATATTTTTTTTTACGCACTTGAAACGGCTTCTAAATGCCATAAATAGAGTATTTTAAGCTTTGGTTGGAGCTTCTAGAGCCCATTTTATGGTTACACTACGTTTTGCCACCTTACATTTTGCCACCCCAGCAAAAATGTTACGTTTTGCCACCCCAGCAAAAATGTTACATTTTGCCACCGTTACATTTTGCCACCCCAGCAAAAATGTTACGTTTTGCCTCCCCTGCAAAAACTATTCTTCAATTTTATTCATATTTTGACATTAAATTTATTGGGTGGATGACGTGGGTTCGAGTCCCACCCGGGGTTACCATTTTGCCTATTCTTTACTAAATTTTATTGCGGCCTGATTATTGACGATCTGGAGCAAGATGAGAACAGCCAAAATGTGGACCCGGATGAGGATGAAGAAGCTGCCTAACAAGTTCAATGCGAAACAACGACGCACGGAGCATTAGCTACCGCTTACCCCCGCCCCTCTAAAAGTAAAACAGAATTTCAAGAAAAAAATGATGTTGGATGAGGCAATTGAAGTTGAACAATGAGGAAGATATTCTTGAATAATACAATAAAAGATACCCCTCATTATCAATCCCGGTTCAACATGCTGATCCCGGTCCCGTGCAACCCTAATACTATTCCAACATCAGTACACTGGTCACAATTTACACCTTTGTCAGTCGCAATGTCGGGTGACAAATTTCGTGGCAAAAAGTAATATTTTTGCTGAGTAGGCAAAATGTAATATTTTTGCTAAGGTGGCAAAATGTAACATTTTTGCTGGGGTGGCAAAACGTAACATTTTTGCTGGGGTGGCAAAATGTAAGGTGGCAAAACGTACGGACACCCCATTTTATAATCCATATTTTGTGATTTTTATCCATATTCCATATTTTTTCCATATTTCGCCATTTTTTTTTAAATTCCTTAACAAAAATGCAATAAAAAACGAAAAATACACCCCTAAGGATCGACTTTTTAAAAATTTTCAAAAATGCACCCCTAAAAATTGACTTTTTCACGACTAAAAATTGTACCACCAAAAAATGAAATTTTTAAAATTCTGCTTATTTTCAAAAAAATTTTCTGAAATGCCTTTAATTTACATATAAAAATTTTTATTTTTATTTTTACTTCAATTACGAAAATCTTGCTCCTTTTTGCTATATTTGAAAATTTTTTATCCATATTTCCTCCATATTTTGCAATTTTTCATCCATTGGCCATATTTCGAGATTTTTGCACGCGTGGTGAAGTGGATTTCAAAAAATATTGGCATACTGTATTTATACGGTAAAAACCCAACTCGTTCAGGGCGAACTCGTTCACCCCCAACTCGTTCACCTACCCCAACTCGTTCACTTTTACCCAACTCGTTCACTTTTACCCAACTCGTTCACTTTTACCCAACTCGTTCACTTTACCCCGACTCGTTCCCTTTACCCCGAGCTTTAAAAAAACAAATTTGTTTTCCAAAGTCAATAAAAAGGTCTTTCTAGGGGTATACCGGGGCATAGAATCCGATTCTGACCTCAATTCTGAATCACTAACCCAAATTCGAACACTTGGTCGAACAAAAATTTTAAGACACAAAATAGATGTAAGGATGATCGGCAGAGTAAACGAATATGCATTTCAAAATTTTTGTTACAGAAAATCGGTTTTGAAAAAAAAATTTTTGAAAAAAATTTTTGATTTCGGCTCAGGGTTCGGAACAGGAGCAAAAGAGTAATCCTAGAACCCCCCCAACCCCTAGCAATAACTTTTAAACGACTTTTTAAAAAAATTTTTTTTTGAAAAATTTTTTTTCGAAAAATTGTTCGAATTCGGGTTAGGGGTCCGACATAGCAACAAAGGAGTTTGCATTCCTGTTCGCGGGCAAAAAAATTATGTAAAATAACTTATTTGTGACAGAAATTTGCTCAAATCAATTTTAGTACCAATAAATATAACGAATGAAGCGAAGTTACCATAATTTTTGGGTTCAAAATGAAGAAATGACGAATTTGCGGATTTTTGATATCAAATGAGGATTTTTTAATGCTCCGATGCGGATTGTTAAAATTTTGAGATCCGAGCCCTGGTTTAAAGCCTTTTTTATAGAGGTGAACGAGTTGGGTAAAAGTGAACGAGTCGGGGTAGGTGAACGAGTTGGGGGTGAACGAGTTCGGCCTGAACAGTTGGGTTCCGTTCATTTATACAACACAAACAGTTCATTTTTGCTCTGAGCCAGGGTTCGAACCCGCTGGACTGCAAGGATTTCCGGCGGCGATCATTTCAGTGCCCACACTTCAGTGCCGCACACTTCAGTGCCGCACACTTCAGTGCCCACACTTCAGTGCCCACACTTCAGTGCCGGACACTTCAGTGCCAGCAATTAAAAGGCTATAACTTTCTTTAAACTCAACCAAATCAAACAATCAAGATGTCATTGGAAAGCTCTAAGCTTTTAAAAGCTATTGTTAAGCCAACGCTAGTCAATTAGAAAATTCGTAAAAAAGTTATTGCAATAAAACTGATGAAAAGCCCTGATTTTGGGTGTTTTCACGTTGAACTTCTTAAAAACGATTGAACCGCCTTGTTTTTTTTGTACGATTCTTCTCATTTAGAGCTTTCCAATGACATCTTGATTGTATGATTTAGTTGAGTTTAAAAAAAGTTATAGCCTTTTTAAGTGCTGGCACTGAAGTGTGGGCACTGAAGGACGGTAGGGGTCGTTTCTGGCCATTTAAGTCTGGGCCACTTGAGTCTGTCCACTTGAGTCTGATTTGAGTCTGGTGGCCAATTAGTCTGGCCATTTGAGTCTGGTTAGAGGGAAATTTTTTAAAATTAAATCTTATAAAATAAAAGTCAAGCAACATACCCTAAAAAATATCTTTCTGAAACAAAAAATCGTATTTGGAGTTCGTTAGGCTTAGGCCTAAGCCACCCTGGTTGGGGTTCGTTAGGCTTAGGCCTAAGCCTAATGAACCCCTTATTCGGTTGGTGTTACTTAAAGTCGGTTTTTCCTTAATATTTACCAAAAAATATTTCAATTCGGGTCCGGGGTTAGGAATTGTTGGAAAGGAGGTTAGATTCGGATAAAAATTTTTCCAAAAAATCATAATGTTGAAATCAATCATAGATTAGATGATGTCAAATGATAAATCTGATGTCATATTCGTGATCAGCGGCCTCGATAACCCTGGAGTATTTCTCAGGATTACATTAAACTGATTTTTTTAAAAATTTGTGACCTATAAGACAGCCATTACCATTTTTTTTGTTTAAGGATATGTTTCTTGACTTTTTATTTTACAAAATTTAAGTTCAAAAATTTTTCCCTCTAACCAGACTCAAATCTCAAACGGGCCGCTCCCCTGAAGTGATGCGTACCCAAGGATTTCTGCTGTAATTCTCTTTTTTTTTGCATTGACATAACGCCAACGTCAATGTCATATTTAATGGGAACAGGACGTTTCGGCCCGCCGTTTCGGCCCCGACGTTTCGGCCCCGCCCTTTCGGCCCCGCCCTTTCGGCCCCGCCGTTTCGGCCCCAAGGACGTTTCGGCCACAAGGAAAAATATGGTTTCATCGAAAAAAAATTTCGAAAACGAATTTTTTTTTTGAAAAAAAGCTCGAAATTATAGAACTGTTTCGACGTAACCCAGATGCATATAAAGAAAAATACATCATAGTTTCAGATATTACGTACTTTTTACATCTTTGAGCTTAGGTTGGCTTAGGCCTAGGCCTAAGCCTAAGCTTAGGTTGCCTTAGGCCTAGGCCTAATAAGGAAACCCAGCCCTTTTTAAATGATTCGAGGCCAAAATTGATTTTTGAATTTCGAAAAAATGTTAGAATTTGAGCCTGGGCTTGAATTTCAAGAACCGGATTCTACACGTCAAAAATTTTGGAATTTCTTCTTGGCTTTCTAGTAATTACCAATGAGCCCCTAAATTTCTTGCAAATTTTCAGATTAAAAATTTTGTTATGTTTTAATTCATCTGAAAAAAATTTCTGAATAAAAATTGGTCGGTGAATATGCAAGAAAGAAATTGCAGGGTGGGGCCGAAACGTCCGGGGCCGAAACGTCCTGGGGCCGAAAGGGCGGGGCCGAAACGGGCCGAAAAGACCCCCACTCTATTTAATTGTTATTTCCTTGCTCAAACTCCTGATTTTATTTCCATTTAATTTATACAATAAGCGGACGTTTAGTGCCTTTCAAATGCAAATAAAGACAAAAAATTAATAGTGAGTAGACAAACAGGCAAATGCCGATGGGATGGTGAATATCGTGCAATTGAATCGGGGAAATAAATTTAAATTTTGAAAATTTAATATTGCATTTTGATGGGACGTGTAAACGGCTTAAACCCCCCGTTCTCTACTTTCTATGCTTTGATGTGTTATTTCATTTCAAAGTTAAGATAATTTTAAATGTTTGTTGATATTTTTTGTTAGCTGTATTACTTAACTCAACGAAGGCCAAACTATGTGCGACTTGGTGTATGCAGGTTAATACTTTAAAAGTTCATTGAACATTGGTAGAATAATTAACCCAAATTTGTCAAAGCTTTGCATTGGTTTTAATAGCTAAGAAGAATTTTTCAAAACATTTAACACTTTTAGTACGCGGGTCTTTTGGGTATTCTCTTAAATGCGGTGTCCAGTCTCCTGAAGAAGTGATGGGCGAAAACCTGTAATGTTTTGAGAGTTAGTTTCTATAAAAAACTGCCTTTTCAGTGATCCCAAAGATTGTTTTTGTCGCTGTTTCACATTCAGCAATACCGGCGTTTATTCTGCTTATTGTGATTCAAACAAGTGGGGGTTCCTCGCCTGTAATTTGGGTATTTTCTGGACATGTGCCGATGTTTTAGGACGGCACTCGTCGAAGCATCCACCGGTCGGAAGTGCTTTTCTGTGGATTTGGGTAAAACTCAGTGCATTTTTTTCTCTCCAAAAGACAACTTCATGATCACCTACGAACCGTAAGTGGAGGGGAGGGGTCCGTTTTAAATTCGGAACGAAGATATGTGATCTACGGAACTCGCAAGAATTCTGACGGGTCTCTCAAAACTCCGAATCCCAACCTCCGCTTTTGGTCGGTTCCTGATGGGAAGCTTCTGGCCACGGTTATTGCAGACAAACAGGTTTTGTTTGAAGCTATTCTCTTTAACATGGTTTTGGTGATAAGGCGAAAATTGCAAAAAACTCTTTTATTTGTTTACTTTTTGTCAAATGACATTTTTAATCGTAAAATGATTGATCGTTTTGCTTTTTTAATTCCAGTCAAAGTTAAGGCGGTTTGGAAGCCTCGTTTTTCTGCAGATGAATCGTTGATGTTGCGTGTGCTTGGATCGGAAGTTCATTTCTTCAAAAACGGAAATTTTGGCATGCGCATTTAGCAGCCATCGGTAAAATTTTTATTTTTAGAGAAATCATCGCACAAAGTTGTGGTCAAGGACATCGCTTCTTTTTCGATTAGTCCTGGGACAACAATTCCGCACTTCGCCTGTTTCATTCCTTCAAAGGTAAAAGTTTAATGCGCTGTTGAAATTTCAAAAACGAAAAATTAGTTTTTGTTTTTATCAAAGTTATGTAAGCGATTTCTTAGAACCAACCGGCGATGATCCAACTTCGAAGTCTCTCTGATTCGTTGGAAGTGCTCTTCTCGAAGGCGTCGTTCACTTGCGACCGTTGCATAATGAATTGGAATTTGAAAGGTACCGAACGGGTCGAAATTTGGTCCGTTTTTTCAATTGGTTCAATTTGAAGGAAATGCTCTGCTGGTGACCGCCTCGGTTGACGTGGACAAATCCGATAAAGTAAAAAAGTTTTTTTCTAATCTTTTTATTCTTTTGTTAATGTGATAGGGTATCTGGGGGAATGGTTAGGGATGCCCGGACGGTCTCCCGTATCCCCGATGATCTTTCCCCATGAACCGCTTCCATCCTTGTGTCCGAAAGTTTATTCATTTCTAAATGTCGACGAAGAAGAAATGGTGAGCCGTGCAGAAAGAATGATGGGGAAGCTTCAGGAACGGCCCACTCATTCACCAGCCCTCACCCGAGTCGTGCCGGAGGCACGACTCTCGAAGGTCCCCGAGGAATGAGCTACTTCGCTTTCCTCCTCGGCTTTTATGTCTTCTTAGGCGGTGCCTGGGGGCTGGTTATAATTGTGTTGGGGGTGGAGTCCAAGTCATCTCAATCAAATGCTTTAATATTCCATTCTGATACATTACATTAAGTCTTACTACGGAGTCAGCCATTTGTACTGTCTTCTTACCAAGTCGTACGGCGACTGTTTCAATGTATTGTTAAACATTTACACCATTTTAGTTTTTTTTTTTGCAAATTTAGGTACCTTTGAGCAAACAAGGGCCGGTGCATTGTGTGCAGTGGGCTCCGAATTCGAAAGAGTTTTGTGTTTGTTACGGTTTTATGCCTTCAAAGGTTTGCATAAAGTCGCGGAATTTTTAACGAAATTTCTTTGAGGTTACAATTTTCAACACCCGTGGTGACGTCGTGTGGGAAATGAGCGAAGGGCACCGCAACGAAGTGTATTATAACCCCCAGTCCTCAATTTTGGTCACTTGTGGCTTCGGAAACATTGCCTCGGGCAAAATGGAGTTTTGGAATTTGGACACTCACAGTGAAATCAGCGAATTTTGTGTACCCCACACGACGCATTTCGAATGGGCACCGGACGGGCAGCATCTCTGGTCTTTTACTGACCTACAAATTGTTAAATTAACTTTGGAGGCTTTAAAGCACTTCGACTACAGCGCCGCGACTTAAGATAGACAATGGATTCCGAATTTGGACATATAAGGGCGAATTGGTTTATGAACAGAAGTACGAGCGGGAGGAATTGTGGGAGGTTCGTAACAAATTGACAAAAATCGGTTTTGATTTTGCAACATACCGAGTCGATGGTGGTGACAGAAAAATGATTTGCTTTTAGGTGAAGTGGCGGCCGTGCACGGCGTACAACAAATTCAAAATTGAGGAGCTCAACAAGGATCAAATTTCAACAAATGCCACTCGTTTGAATGATGGAAAAATCAGAACACCGCTGGACAATTTGCCGAAAGGAGCGCTAACACAGACGGCACGATACGTCCCACCGCATTTGAGGGGTTCTTTAGGGGTAACAAAAAAATAACGCATTCAAAATTTCAGGCAAACCGCAAAAAACTCAGGAGAAAAAGGAGCCGAAGTCGGATGAAACGGACGTGGGGAAGAAAATTCGAACGTTGCAGAAGAAATTGGATGACATAACAAAGCTGAAGGCAAGAAAGGAGGCCGGTGAGCAGCTGGAGCTGAACCAGGTGGAGAAGATCCGTATCGAGGAGCGGCTGCTGGAGGAGTTGGAGCAGTTGAAATCGGTTGCCATTGCCGACAGCTAATGGGGAAATACTGTTGTCATGCTTGTTTGGCCTTCTGTTTTCTTTCTTTTTATTCCATCCCGCCTCGTCATAGACCACATTTGTAAAAGGTCACATGTTTTGAGATATTACAATTTTGTTTGTTCAAACGGAAGCTGCGGACTCGAAAGGTGTGCAATGGAATTTTGAATTGTTGTGCTATTCCATTGCTGTCCATTTGGAATTCTTCCCATCTGTCGTTGGCTGTCCTTTGTCCGTCCAACCTTTGTTGACCGCTTGGCCCCGCTCAGTGCAAAAGTGGGGGGGGGGAAGATGTATTGACACGGGGACCATATGTCGTAGAAGGTGTGTGAGTTGGCGGAGAAAGGATGGGAGGTGGGTGGTGTCAGAGTTGAGAAGGGTGTCAGTGGAGGGGGGGGGGGGGGGACAGTTGCCAGGAGCTGAAGCGATTCACGAATTCGGAGAGGGACAAGAGAAGGTGGTCATCGAAAAGAAGCAAGCAAATTGAGGGTTGATTGGTGCTTTGGAAGAAGGGAAAAATCGAAGGAGAGGCAGGAGCATTCAGTATGGCCAATTGTCAATGTTTCGGGGCGGAGCATTCTCCCATTTAGCAAGGAATGGCCGAGCCGATCAATTCGATGTCCGGCGGCGAACAGACACTCTTCTTCCTCTGACCCCGAGGGGACATTAAGCTAATTTTGCGTGGAATAGGTGCGTTGTGGGTAAATATGGATCTATCTGAGGGCCCAGACTCGAAATCAGTCAAACCCACTTATAGGGTTTCTTAGGTGCTGAAACGATAGAACAATCAAATTTTGTGTCGCTCCACCTTTAAACCGGGTTTTGGACGGTTTAAAAATGGAGATTTTTGACTTAAATTTTGTGCTCTCCCGGCGACCAACCGTAAGAAATTTGGTTCTGGTCCGGTTTATGCGTCCCATGAAACCGGTTTAAAATTTTGAAAATTAAGGAAAAAGCTACTTTTAAGTACAAAAGCAGGATAAAATAAAATGAAAGGCCGTGTAACGGCCCGCCACCAGCGAGCATTCGATGATGGAGCAAGTAATAGGGCGAGACGGAGGGCGGAGGAAAAAGTCTGACGAGCGCCACTGGGGGGCGAGCGCGCGAGACCCCCAGCCGGGTTACGCGCGGACTTCTTCCGGAGTCTCGCCCCACCTAACCTAAGAAACATTATAAAAGTGGTTTTGAGTGATTTCGAGTCTGGGCCCTATGGTCCATATTTTCCGCGTTGTGCCTATTGTGTCATTTGAATTCATTGGGCGATTTGGCCTAATTTAAAGAGTATGGGGTCATTCGCGTCTGGCCACTCGCGTGTCGCCCGCCATTCGCGTCTCAGGGCCTTGTTTTCTCGAGAATTTAGCATAATGCGTGTTTCGGAATTTATTACTAAATTCTCGTTCAAAACCTAGACCGAGCCTAGTGAGAGACCCGAATAATCATTCGGTGTTCCCAATTATTTTGTTGAAAATGGCACGTTCTTCTAAAGCATTCGGAATCACAAATTCGGGATTCGTCGAGGGATTGGTTTAAAAGGCAAAAATCAGTAATTTTACTAGAACGACACACGATTGTGTTAAAGAATGTTTCAGAACAGAGCAGACATCCCTGGATTAGAAGTCGTTAGGCTTAGGCCTAAGCCACCCTGAGCTTGTGGTTCCTACCCTACTAAAAATCATGAACTGAACGATGTCGCTTTATAAATAAAGAAAGAAAAAAAGCAAAAAAAACTATCAAAAGAAAAAGTGAATGGGACGGGAGTGGCCCTTTTTCTACTGAGACGCGAGTGGCCATACGCGAGTGGCCATACGCGAGTGGCCATACGCGAGTGGCCATACGCGAGTGGCCATACGCGAGTGGCCATACGCGAGTGGCCATACGCGAGTGGCCATACGCGAGTGGCCATACGCGAGTGGCCAGACGCGATGGCACGCGAGTGGCCATACGCGAGTGGCCATACGCGAGTGGCCATACGCGAATGGCCAGACGCGAGTGGCCAGACGCGAGTGGCCATACGCGAGTGGCCATACGCGAGTGGCCATACGCGAGTGGCCATACGCGAGTGGCCATACGCGAGTGGCCATACGCGAGTGGCCATACGCGAGTGGCCAGACGCGAGTGGCCAGACGCGAGTGGCCAGACGCGAGTGGCCAGACGCGAGTGGCCAGACGCGAGTGGCCAGACGCGAGTGGCCCGCTTCGCAATTGAAAAGACCCAAAAATGCAATTCCCCTTTAAAATTAAAATTCGAAAATGCGCCACTATTTCCAACGTTTTTTACGCCATTTCACCACAAGACGAGGGGAGGAGGAAGAAGAAGAATATGACGAACAACGTGAGGAGACGAGCGTAGACGCGCCCGCAGGGCTGTTCAGTGATGCAGAGGAGGAGGGCGGCGTCAGCCCCTCGGGCTCTTCACCTCGCGACTTCTCCAGCGGGCATTCGTCCTTTCACACCCGCGGGGAACCGCGGGGACAACGGACAGCGGCGATAGCGCAGCAGCCGCCTCGCGGAAAATTTATGAAACGATCCGAAACGGCGCCGCGGCCGTCTAGCGCCTCGGGGGTCGGCTATCGGCTAGCAGAAAAGCGACAGCGACGGCCAACATCCGCAACGCCGGCATATTCGGAGGGAGAAGGCCCTCATTCAACCATGGAGAATCTCACGTCTCGACTCTCCAGACGATCTTCTATTATCGTAGGGGGGAGGGGGGAGCGATGCCGAAACGATCGGATGGGAATTGAGAAACATTCAGTCCGATTTGGTCGCCCTGATGGTGCGTCGCTCGAGCAGTTTCGGCAAAGGTCGACATTCTGACATGAAGGAACAGCAGGATCACGAGCAGAAGAATGAGGAGTGAGTGGGCGGGGGGAGGGGGGGGGGGTGAGGAGGGGATAATTGGCAGTGAGCAATTAAGGGACGAATTGGAGGACGAGGAGGAGACGGAGGAGGGCGAGCAGGACCTGGGCAACATGCCGCGCGAGAAGATCCTGCAGAAGATCCGACGGCACAAAGAAATAATCGGCAAGGTGCGTCTGCAGCCATGGCCGATGAGAAGGAAGAGGAGGGCGTTGAAGTGAGTGGAAAGTGCCGGGGATGGCTAACAGCTAAAAGCCTTCGCGCAGAGTGGCACGACAGTATCTGCAGCGACAGGAGGCGCAAGTGTCCAGGTGGAATCTCTACAAGGTGCAAAAAAACCAAGGTAAACTCGTCGGACGCAATTTCCATTTAAGGCTGAACTGAGTCGACGCTGCAACCAGGTCGGGTCGAGAAGTTCAAAGGTTTTAGTCCAATTTGTTGGTCACTCCTTTGAAGGCATGGCGTTGGGCGAAGAATCTGAGCATTTATCTGATCCCTTGGGAGTCCAAAATCAAGCAGATCGAGTCCAACTTCGGCTCTGTTGTCTCCTCCTATTTTATCTTTCTCCGCTGGGTGTTGGGGATGAATGTATGCACCTTACTTTTCAATGCGTTCATTTAATGATTCATTTATGTCCGGTCCGTTCACTTAGATAACCACCTCCTTCATGATGATGGCGTTTGTCGTTGTGCCGGAGGTAAACTCTGTCCAATGACCGGTTGGGATGGTTTTTGTCCGCCTTTCCAGTGGCTCTCCGACTCGCAGAATGACCCGTGGCGCTTCAATCGGACTCGACACATCAAAGTGATTCCGCCGAAAGTGTTGGCGCACGCCGATGAGCTGAACACCGTCCTCGATTTTGGGGTCGTATTTTCGTACGTTAAAAGTTATTGATCATGGCCATACTTTAGGGATATCTGCAGTTCTCCTACCTCTTCTACGGCTTTTACAGCAGTGAAACGGTGCTGAAGGGCGTCATCATTCCGTACAATGTGCCGGTCGCCTACTTTTGCGTCAATTTGTTTCTGTTGGTCTTCTGCATATTCATCATTTTGAAGAAGTGAGGGGAGGGCTTAATGGCCTAATTCCCATCATAATGTCTCTTCAAAGGATGACATCGAACGCCCGCAAGAGCAAATTGAGCAGCGGGAAGCAGGAGCAGTACGTGTTCACCTGGAAGGTGGTCAACGGGTGGGACTACAACTTGGGCGAAAGTGAGACGGCCTCCTCACTGGCGATGGCCAACGTGATCAAGCTGAAGGCTCGCATGCATTAAATGATTGTTTGCCAAAAATGACACTTTAGGAGGCATCGACGGAGTATAACAAGAAGTTCAAGCAGAAATGGACGTAAGCGAATGCTTCGCCTGGAGAGGACTCACTGCTGCTGCTGTTGCTGCTATGCATTTTGCTTTCTCCGTTCAGATGCCAGACATTCTTCTTGCGAGTGTTCGTCAACTTTGTCATTATGTCCTTGATCGGTCTGTCGATGCTTGCCATTTGGATGGCCGCCCAAATCACAGAAAAGGACACTTTCATCAAACAGGTGCGGTTATTGATGCATATTAATTTTTATCAAAAATAGACCGTTTTTGAATACCGATCGAGATTTCGGAAAATCTTGGCGAGATCTCGTTTCGGGCGCTCTTAATGTTTAGTTTTTGCGCCGATTACCTACAAATTCCCCTCCAGAATGCCGTCTCAATTACCGTGGCGTTAATAACGCTTCTGTTTCCTCCTGTGTTTGAGCTGATCCTCAAATTGGAGCAGTACAGGCCCAGAACGGCACTCAGAATTCATTTGTTCAGGTCGGCGAACGGATGGACTTTAATGCTCGACCAGATAAGTTCAATGGGCTTTAGGGTGTTGATCTTCTACTTGATCAATTACTTCACTTTGGTTGCCGGGCTATTTACCCAACTGAACACTCTCGAGGGGGAAATGCGCACCACCAGCGAACTGAATGAGTGGAGTCGACCGAAATACGGCGGCGACCAGTGGGGGCCTTCCCCCTACGGGGGCTCTTTTCAAGTTCGGCATTCTCTGGTCGGCAATCGCACCTTTTACGAGGTGCTCTCAACGGCACCGGGCTCAGATGGGAGCATCCGGAAACGTCCTTTTTTTATGTTCGCTTCTTTTTCGGCGGAGAAGCGCCGCGAAAAGCGACAATTTGTACAAAACAGAAAAGGGCTGCCGAACGTAACTCGGACAAAGGCTACCGGGGGAGGAGGCGCAAGACGAAGGAAGAGGCCAAGTCAAGAGCACGGCACGGAGACCAACGTCCTGTACAGCTCCAAGCCGCTGGAACCGACACTAGCACCTGGAGAAGTGTCAAAAGCATGGACAACCGTAAGGAACTGTAATGGATTTTCAGGCAAAATTTATTTGCACTTCTCGCAGGTTCAACCCCATTTCGGTCCGTTCAACGTCGGCGTGCACAACCCCAAAGTAATCGTCGCGTCGGCCCGAAACGGACCTCAAGCGACCATTTACGAAAGTCGGCCCATTGGTCCATCCGATGTATGGGCTGCGACTGACGTGCCGAAACCGCTGAATTATACTTCGGCACCAAAAACAACGCGAATATTCAAACAGCCCTACCGGGCCAGTAATTATGACGACCTCTGCTGGGAAACTTTGATTGGGCAGGAAATTGCCAAAATTGTCACCACCGATTTGGGTGAGTCGGAAGAGTTTGTCAGAAAGTCGCAGTACCTGAAATGTCACAGTGATGACTGTGGCGGCCATTCTGGTCATCGATTTTATCAGGGGTCTTTGGATTCGCTACTGTTCCGACTGGTGGTGCTGGGACATCGAGAGCACATTTCCGGAGTACGGAGAGTTCAAGGTGGCCGAGAATGTGCTGCATTTGGTCAACTCGCAGGGGATGGTCTGTTTGGGCACCATTTTGGTCAGTTAAATGAGGGCATTCCGCCCTTTCTTCTATTTGCCAGTTTAAGGTCCCTATGCTGCCTCTGATCAATTGTGTAAAGGTTAGCAAGCAGGGAGAGCCAATCAGAGTTCATTTGCCCGTCCCGAATTCTTTCCCCTTTGCCAAGCTTGTCCTGATGATGTACATCCGGGCTTGGGCCTGCATGGTTTGCAACGTGCCGGCCAAGCAGATCTTTCGCGCCTCGCGCTCCTCCAACTTTTACTTTTGGCTGCTGTTGATGATGTTGTGCATCTCCACCCTCCCCGTCGGCTTCGTAATCGCTTCCAAAGAGCCATCCAAAAATTGTGGACCCTTCGCTGGCCAAAAACGCTTTTTCGGGTAAGTCTTTGTCTCATATTATGCTCAAGGCTTATCAACCGGAGAGCAGAATCATTGGTGCGGTTCTGAAGCGTAATCTGAACCAGCGGGTGGTGGACGTGATTAGCTACCTGATGTCTCCCGGAATTGTGATTCCTGTGCTGCTGCTGATGTTCCTGGTCATCTATTTCCTCGTCTTGCTCGTCAACGGACTGCGCGCTGCTAACACGGACCTGAACAAGCAGCTGACGCTGGAACGAACGGAGGAGAAGCGCAAGATTTTCGAATTGGCCAAAGGGCGACGCGGCAACGGTAGCATCTCTCACCAGTACAAGCCGAGCGGGGAGAGCGGTCGAAGCGGTGCCAACGACGGCGCGGAGCGCCCTTCTCAAAATGGGGCGGCGCAGAGTACAGACCCAACTCGGGAACGAATGTCCCCAATGTACTTCTTGAACGGAGCAACGAAACAGGCACTGAGAAAGAGTTGGCACGGACCATCCGGGGAGCCGGAGGGCATTCTGCTGAATCCGCTGCTCCACTCCAAGAGACAGGCCCTGCAACGCGAATATTCGGTTTTAGTCATGGAATGTAATTGTTTGGATTTTGTTTCATTGCTTAGGACGAATCCAGCGGCTCCTCTCAATCGCCCTCCAAATCGCCTTTGCGTCACACGACTTTCCTCCCATCTCTTCAATCGGTTCATGAGAATGAAGAGGATGAAAGTCCGCGCGAAGGAGAGGAAGAGGACGGGGACGAGTCACCGCCGCCGATTGGGAGTCAAGCCGATTTGGGCCAAAGGCCTATTCGCTTTTCTTGGAAGAATCGGCTGTTAATTTGCATTGGTTGGACTGATGCAAAAAGTGTGGAAGAAAGGCTGAGAAGTCAAATGGAAGAGACGGCCGATGAGGAGGGGGAAGAAGAGGCGGTTCCGTTGTTGGGTGCGAGGACGGGAGATACTTTCCATCGAGATGAAGCAGTACATCATACGCCGGTGCTGGAAGAGGTGCATTTGGGTAGAGGAGGCATTTGGAATGTCACATCAACCAATTTACCAGTTAAGGTTGATTATTCCGTTTCATCAAACCGTGAAGAAGAAGAAGAAGAAGAAGAAGAAGAAGTTGAAGATAAGAGCAGCAGTCGCGGGGCAGAGACCGTTCAGGCTCTTCCATCGACTTCTGGGAGAATTGGAAGCAGAAGGGTTAGGTTGGACAGCGACAACAGCGAGGGAATCTCCCAAAGCCGACGTTTGGCGGAATTGGGGGAGCCGCTGTCAACGACGAGCATAGGAAGCAGTGCCCGGACGGACTCCCAGCGGAGTTGGGTGCGTAAAGCTGCAGCAGAAGTAGACGAAAAGCCTGAGGGAGCCATTGGAGAGCGAAAAGCGATGCCACTGGCACTTCCTTCACCACCCCTCCCCTTTTTGTTTACTTCGGCATTTCGAAACTCGAGAAGAATTAGTTCGGTGGAGAAGGGCAACAGAATGTGAGTGATCGCCCTTGATTATCTTCTGATTAGTCGAATCACCCAACTTTTTCCGTAGTCCTTCTCCCGTTGAACGGGGATTCGTCTCGGAAAGCTCCCCTCTCTCCCAACATGGTCCTTCACCATTCCCCAACGAGGACTTGGCACGTCTCTCACCCGACAAACGGCACCCCCTTTCCCCACTCGCCTCCGCTCGCGCTCGAGGTCATTTGCCCCCACTGGCGCCTCCGCCGGTGCTGGAACGCAGCAGCAGAAGACGAAGCAGGGGAAGTGATGGGCGACTGGACACGGAAAGGTAGCGAATGGGAGGGGATTCGCATGTCACCAAACGCTCTGATCACTGCCGATCAGATGCGACAACGGCGACGATTATGGGTCGCTGGACACCCGTGCCCCATCGGAGGAGTCATTTCTTTTGCCGTGTCAACCTCCGACACCCGTTGGCCACTTCCGACCAATCGTCGTCCCAGCTGTGCTGTGCGAGTTCGCCGACTCCGACCCCCGGCTCCAATATGCCAACCCTTACTCCAGGCAAAATGCATTAATTTAATACCCTCACCCACCCCCCCCCTTCCCCGGCTCCAATATGCCAACCCTTACTCCAGGCAAAATGCATTAATTTAATACCCTCACCCACCCCCCCCCCTTCCCCGGCTCCAATATGCCAACCCTTACTCCAGGCAAAATGCATTAATTTAATACCCTCACCCACCCCCCCCCCCTTCCCCGGCTCCAATATGCCAAACTCCAATATGCCAACCCTTACTCCAGGCAAAATGCATTAATTTAATACCCTCACCGTTGGTGCAGTTACGCTGCTGCCATGTGCTCCCCCCTCTCACTGTCCACCGAATTGTGGGCGCCCTCCCAACAAATTGCGCCCGTCCTTCCGCCCCCTCTTGAACACTTTCGGCGACCATTCCATTCGGAGACTGTTCGAATCCCGCCGCTCCCCCGTCACGGATCCATCGCTCCGTTCCTTTCGCCCTCAGGCAGTCCATCGGAAAGCGTTCGCCAGCAGATGAAGACGGCTTTGGGCGGATACTCCACGCCCATTCAAAAGTCGGGAAGGCGCCAGAAGAGCAAGCAGAAGCCGGAGCCCATGTAAGAAAGCAGAGTAATTAAAGTGATTAGCTCTTATCCCTGAGTGATTAGAGTGATTAGCTCTTATCCCTGAGTGATTAGCTCTTATCCCTTAGTGATTAGAGTGATTAGCTCTTATCCCTGAGTGATTAGAGTGATTAGCACTTATCCCTGAGTGATTAGCTCTTATCCCTTAGTGATTAGAGTGATTAGCTCTTATCCCTGAGTGATTAGCTCTTATCCCTTAGTGATTAGAGTGATTAGCTCTTATCCCTGAGTGATTAGAGTGATTAGCTCTTATCCCTGAGTGATTAGCTCTTATCCCTGAGTGATTAGAGTGATTAGCTCTTATCCCTGAGTGATTAGCTCTTATCCCTGAGTGATTAGAGTGATTAGCTCTTATCCCTGAGTGATTAGAGTGATTAGCTCTTATCCCTGAGTGATTAGCTCTTATCCCTGAGTGATTAGAGTGATTAGCTCTTATCCCTGAGTGATTAGAGTGATTAGCTCTTATCCCTGAGTGATTAGCTCTTATCCCTTAGTGATTAGAGTGATTAGCTCTTATCCCTGAGTGATTAGAGTGATTAGCTCTTATCCCTGAGTGATTAGAGTGATTAGCTCTTATCCCTGAGTGATTAGCTCTTATCCCTGAGTGATTAGAGTGATTAGCTCTTATCCCTGAGTGATTAGCTCTTATCCCTGAGTGAGTAGAGTGATTAGCTCTTATCCCTGAGTGATTAGAGTGATTAGCTCAACTGGGCGCTACTCCTTATCCCTTTCTTTACAGTTATGACCAGCCGATCGACGAGGGCGGGTCGACCAGCGGTCGTGGCACAATGCCTCCGGGCTATGGGAGCAGCCCCCGAAGCAGCCCGGTAGGAAAGACTAAACGCATCCTTTGGGTCTACACCGCCGAAATTGGTCTCATTTTTTACAGGAGAGCGGTCGCCCTAAGTATCGCATCTCTTCCATGTCCCCAGGCCTTTCTTGTTGCGCTCCGAGGGTAATTCGAGTGGAGGAATGCTTCTTGACAGTTCAATTTCGTAGATGGCTGGAAATGACGGATCACTTCCCGACTGGCATTACCGTCATTTTGACATTCGTCAGCGTCCCAGCCTTGGACTCGGCCATCCCCTCTCAATAACGGCATCCCCTCGGCCTCAAACGACGGCATCCCCTCGGCCTCAAACGACGGCATCCCCTCGGCCTCAAACGACGGCATCCCCTCGGCCTCAAACGACGGCATCCCCTCGGCCTCAAACGACGGCATCCCCTCGGCCTCAAATGACGGCATCCCCTTGGCCTCAAACGACGGCATCCCCTCGGCCTCAAACGACGGCATCCCCTCGGCCTCAAACGACGGCATTCCCTCGGCCTCAAACGACGGCATCCCCTCGGCCTCAAACGACGGTATTCCCTCGGCCTCAAACGACGGCATCCCCTCGGCCTCAAACGACGGCATCCCCTCGGCCTCAAACGACGGCATTCCCTCGGCCTCAAACGACGGCATCCCCTCGGCCTCAAACGACGGCATTCCCTCGGCCTCAAACGACGGCATCCCCTCGGCCTCAAACGACGGCATCCCCTCGGCCTCAAACGACGGCATCCCCTCGGCCTCAAACGACGGCATCCCCTCGGCCTCAAACGACGGCATCCCCTCGGCCTCAAACGACGGCATCCCCTCGGCCTCAAACGACGGCATCCCCTCGGCCTCAAACGACGGCATCCCCTCGGCCTCAAACGACGGCATCCCCTCGGCCTCAAACGACGGCATCCCCTCGGCCTCAAACGACGGCATCCCCTCGGCCTCAAACGACGACATGCCCTCGGCTTCAAGCGGAAGAACCGTTTATGGAGAAACAAAGCACCGTATAAGAAAATCGACCCAAACGGTTTGTCTTCAACCAATCAAATTCCTCATTCTCTCAATTTGTGGCCAAATTTTGCTCATTCCCCAAATTCTTTCCGTTTCACATTTGGCAATAAATTGCTTCGTTTGAATGAAATTCATTTTCGGCAAATAATTACCCTTTCTTTCCATTTTGGCATAAAAGAATTGCTCCCCGTGAGCATTTTGATGAAAATTTATCTAAAGATAATTACGGTTGAAATTCCAAAAATGTACAAATTATTCACAGTTAGCACATATTTTTGGAATAAATTTTTGAATTTTCAAAAATCTGCGAGGGACTTGCAGCTGTTGTAATAAATGAATGCCAAGGCCAAATTACTTCGCAACAAACTTCCCATAGCAATTAATTTTGTCAATTAATTAGCGCTATTTAATTGCCAAATTGACTTCCGATGCAAATTCTTGCGTTGTCCATTCTTTCAAAGGGTCGGCCACTCCCCATTTAATCCCCCCCCCTAAACATTCAATTGGCTCTGTTCCCTCCCTGGCAGAAGAGGGTAAATTGATTTTGGCTTAAGCAATTGAACGATGGGAGCAATTTGACTTATTTTGTGCACACCGCAAAAGGGCCACCGGCGGATCACATTTCGGCGAGAATTGGGGGCCCGAAGGATGGGGGGGGGCAGAGATAATTCAATTCCCGAGGGGGTGGGGGCGGGAATCCAACAAATCTCTCATTAACCTCCCGCATTTCAATTATTTGTCATTTTCGGCGCTTTGCCAAATAACCCAAAAATAATTTTGGAGGGTTCCAAAGTATTGAAGTCGCAAAAATTGTTACGCTTTGCCTTTCCATCCCCCGGCTTCTCAATTTCGTATTTGTCCACGAGCAATTGGCCAACTGAACTGCTAAAGAGGGGCGGGGCGGGCGGAAGTAATTCGATTTACCGCAACATTCGCCCTCAAAATACGCTTTGCTTCTGTCTCAAATTCATTTTGCCCGTCATGTTATTATTACAAGCTAAATGATCGCTGGGGGGGGGGCCAACACTCACAAATAAGCCCCCCCCCCCCCCCAATCACCCCCTCTCTCCTTCCTTTGCCAGAGGCTGACACACCTGTCCCCCCCCCCCCCCCCCTCATCCTCCTCCTCCTTCCTCGTCAAGGGTAAATTTGTCCGTAAAACTGATCAGTCCGCCCGATTTTACATCCCGACTTCACTCCTCATTCATCTTCGTCATATTCGTCCACTTTCAAAGACTGACACGCATTTGCGTAGAAGAGGGCATTATCAGTAATTCGAAAATCTAAAACCGGGTCATTTTCGGGGTTTATGCTTCATTATAAAATCTGAAGTCAGCCGAAACAAAGTCCTTCTACCGCCGCCTATGCGTCCCTCCATTCCTTTGTCCATCGCAAAATTCAAACGCCAAACCACCGTCACTTTCTTGCCATCCAACAAACCCCCCCCCCCCCTCCCCTCCCTCCCTTTACCCCCCCCCCCCCCCTCCCTCCCTTAACCCGCCCCCCCCCTCCCTCCCTTAACCCCCCCCCCCCCTCCCTCCCTTTACCCCCCCCCCCCCCCCCCCCTCCCTTAACCCGCCCCCCCCCCTCCCTCCCTTAACCCCCCCCCCCTCCCTCCCTTTCCCCCCCCCCCCTCCCTCCCTTAACCCGCCCCCCCCCCCTCCCTCCCTTAACCCCCCCCCTCCCTCCCTTTACCCCCCCCCCCCCCCTCCCTCCCTTAACCCGCCCCCCCCCCCTCCCCCCTTAACCCCCCCCCCCCCTCCCTCCCTTTACCCCCCCCCCCCCTCCCTCCCTTAACCCCCCCCCCTCCCTCCCTTAACCCCCCCCCCTCCCTCCCTTAACCCCCCCCCCCCCCCTCCTCCCTTAACCCCCCCCCCCCCTCCATCCTCCCTTAACCCCCCCCTCCCTCCCTTAACCCCCCCCCTCCATCCTCCCTTAACCCCCCCCCCCTCCATCCTCCCTTACCCCCCCCCCCCCCATCCTCCCTTAACCCCCCCCCCCCTCCCTCCCTTAACCCCCCCCCCCTCCCTCCCTTACCCCCCCCCCCCTCCATCCTCCCTTTACCCCATCCCCCCCCCCCTCCATCCTCCCTTACCCCCCCCCCCTCCCTCCCTTAACCTCCCCCCCCCCTCCCTCCCTTAACCCCCCCCCCCCTCCCTCCCTTAACCCCCCCCCCCTCCCTCCCTTAACCTCCCCCCCCCCCCTCCCTCCCCAATCCCCCAACCTCCGACTGATTGGCCTTTGTTCGTCCGCGTTTAGTCGCGTGCGCTCCGCCAATCAATCCGCTAAATTTTAATTGGCCTGAGAAAATGTAAATTGGCGGCGGGGGGGGGGGGGACAGCGGTGAAATTAGAAGTTGCTGAATCGGAAGAGGCCGAATGGTTTTTTTGATTTGGAGAGTTGCTGATCCCCGGTTTCTTTAGGAGTTTCTCATTTTGTGTTTGTTCTTCCACGCCCCCCCCCCCCCCGACAAGTTCGCCCTCAGCAAAGTGCCTTTCTCTTCTCCCACCAACAACATCCCCCCTCCCCCCCCTTCCCCTCAACCCCCCCCCCCCCCTTCCCCTCACCTCCCCCCCCTTCCCCCCCCCCTTCCCCTCAACCCCCCCCCCTTCCCCCCCCCCCTTCCCTCAACCTCCCCCTCCTTCCCCCCCCCCTTCCCCTCAACCTCCCCCCCCTTCCCCCCCCTTCCCCTCAACCTCCCCCTCCTTCCCCCCCCTTCCCCTCAACTCTGAATAACTCTCAATCACACAAAATGTCTTCTGCTGTCTCTCAAAATATGCCCGCGGCGCAACATTTCCGTCCGGAAATGGACTGACTGTCCAGCCCAACACATCCAAAATCGCCGGGAGCATTAAAGGCAAAAGCCCGCTCGCCCGTTGACTCATTGAGTCATCCTGGCAGATGGACTGCGGAAAAGCGATCGAGACGCTTCCGTCCGTTTGGGCAACCATTTGCTTTTTGGCATTTGGGGAAAAATTCATAATGAAGGCGGAAAGTGTGGGAAATGCGAGGGATCTTCGGGTGAATGTGATGGGAAACGGCAAATTTGGTGTTCAGGCGGGCGGGGGGGGGGGGTGAGTCCGTCGTCCTCTGTGGGAAAGTTTGATCGTATTCTATTCATCGTCCGACTTTTACCCCCCCCCCCCCCCCCCCTCCCCACCCCTACCCCCACCCAGGTTGCTTGCTTATCGTATGCTCGCCCTCCGTCATTCTCCATTCTGATCACACCCGCCCTCCCCCCTATTTTCTCATTTGTTTGCCCGATTAGTCCGTCCACCCCCCCTCCCCCCCCTCCCCCGGCCATCCCACCACCCATCCAGACACCCTCAGATCATCCGCTGCATGGCGCGATAATTGTCCGTCCGTCCTTCCAAAGCAGAAGGCGGCGATCCTTTGAGCTCAAAGCGTGGATTTCCGCAGAAATACGTTCGACAAATCCCCCCCCCCCCCTCCCTCTCTCCGACTGATCCGATGCGATCCCTCTCCCCATTACTATAAAACTTGCGCACAACGCGTCATTAATTGCCTATTTCGCCCAAGGGAATATTTACATTTACACACTTTGGCGAGGCGGCACAAAAGAAAGTCAAAGGATGCGGGGGCGGGAGGCGGGGATGGCACTGACAGAAGGACGGGCGGGGGAACGACGGGGAGGGGGCGCGGGCCACTGTCATCGTTTGCGCTTTTCCCTCCGTTCAATCGCTTTTCTCAACAAAAAGTCCATCAGTCTCATCAAACATCACAATTCCTCCAACTTTGTCCCCAAACTTTGCCGACTCCAAGTCCCCTTAATAAATAAATATATGCATACTTATGGCCAACACCCCCCCCCCCCCCCCCTCCCCCCTCAGCCCCCTCATCTGAAGGACTCTCCCCCTCCCCCTTTCCTTTGTCCTTCGCCCAATATTTTCTTTCTTTGTCGCGCAAATCGCGTTATCCCCCATTTAATTGCGCTCTTCACACAAAACCCTCGCGGCTTTCCCCCCCCCCCCCCCCCCTCCCTCCCCCCCCCTTTTCCCCTCCCCCCCCCTTTTCCCCTCCCCCTCTCTCCTCGTCCTAATTTTTGCGTGATTGGGTGCTCTTCGTAAAATTAATTTGGCACCATTTGGTTATTGGCCGGCCATCCACCACTTTTGTTTGTTTTTCTCTCTCCACACAAATTGTTCGGCGAAATGTGTGAAAGGGCCATAAAGAATTAATTTGTCCCCTCAGGGCCATTTATTAAATTTCCATTAAAAACTAAGCAAATAATGGCTAAAAGCAAAATTCATTTGCACCAAATTTTGGAGAGGACAGAGAAAGAGAATTGGTGGAGGGGGCGGATTAATTTCGATGATTTTGCACAACCATTTAATTCGCAAATAACAAAGCTCGTCCGGACTAGATAGGAAGACTGGCGACAGACGTTGGAAGGGGGGGGGAGGGGGTAAAGGGAGGGAGGGGGGGGGTTAAGGGAGGGAGGGGGGGGGGGGGTTAAGGAGGGAGGGGGGGGGGGAGGTTAAGGGAGGGAGGGGGGGGGGGGTTAAGGGAGGATGGGGGGGGGGGGTAAGGGAGGATGGAGGGGGGGGGGGTTAAGGGAGGGAGGGGGGGGGGGAGTTAAGGGAGGGAGGGGGGGGGGGGTTAAGGGAGGATGGAGGGGGGGGGGGGGGGTAAGGAGGATGGAGGGGGGGGGGGATGGGGTAAAGGGAGGATGGAGGGGGGGGGGGGTTAAGGAGGGAGGGGGGGGGGGTTAAGGGAGGGAGGGGGGGGGGAGGTTAAGGGAGGGAGGGGGGGGGAGGTTAAGGGAGGGAGGGGGGGGCTAAGGGAGGGAGGGGGGGGGGGTTTAAGGGAGGAGGGGGGGGGGGTTAAGGGAGGGAGGGGGGCTAAGGGAGGGAGGGGGGGGGGGGGGTTAGGGAGGGAGGGGGGGGGGGGTTAAGGGAGGGAGGGGGGGGGGTTAAGGGAGGGAGGGGGGGGGGGGGTTAAGGGAGGGAGGGGGGGGGGGGGGTTAAGGGAGGGAGGGGGGGGGGTTAGGGAGGGAGGGGGGGGGGAGGTTAAGGGAGGGAGGGGGGGGGGAGGTTAAGGGAGGGAGGGGGGGTTAAGGGAGGATGGAGGGGGGGGGGTTAAGGGAGGATGGAGGGGGGGGGGGGTAAGGGAGGGAGGGGGGGGGGGGGTTAAGGGAGGATGGAGGGGGGGGGGGGTTAAGGGAGATGGAGGGGGGGGGGGGGGGTAAAGGGAGGGAGGGGGGGGGGGGTTAAGGGAGGGAGGGGGGGGGCGGGTTAAGGGAGGGAGGGGGGGGGGGGGGGGGTAAAGGGAGGGAGGGGGGGGGGGGTTAAGGGAGGGAGGGGGGGGGGGATGGGGTAAAGGGAGGATGGAGGGGGGGGGGGGGTAAGAAGAGGATGGGAAGAGGGGGGGTAAAGGGGGGGGGGGGAG
>JAEVLN010000012.1:600000-823042 GCA_018350325.1 Globodera rostochiensis
GGTTGTGGTGTAATGGTGAGTGGTTGGTGTGGGGAGATAAGTGTGGGTGGGGGTTCAGATCCCCGACAGTGTCAGTGATTATTTCTTATTTTCTGTATAGTTACGGTGGTTAAACAATTTTTGAAATTCTTTTTAACTTTTTACAATTACAAACAAACATTTTAGATGACAATTCACAAGCTTTTCATTCATTTTTTGTTGGACGAAATCAAAAAACAGTAAAGAATAGGCAAAATGTTAGCCCCGGGTGGGACTCGAACCCACGTCCTCCACCCAATCCGTGGGCAGCTCTTCCAACTGAGCTACCGGGGCGTCCCATTTGCCTTCTTCTTTATGGATGATCTTTTGCCCCCGCCGTAGGCGTTTTAACCGTTCGCTTCCAACCAGCGGAACACACAAATCCTTACAAAACATTTGGGGGATTTTGTTTTCCATTTTCATTTTTGGAGCGATTTTCTTAACAAATCTTGTTAAGTTTTTTAAAAAAATTCTTCCGGCGGCGCCTATCGGCGCCGCCGGACCTTGCCACTCCTAATAAGCTTCAAAAATTGCCAAATTTTTTTAAATTTTGGTTGCAAATCCTTAACAAATTGAGTCGAAAATTTCAAAATTTTCTCCGGCGGCGCCTATCGGCACCGCCGACCCCCCCCCCACCCAAAAGCTTTAGATTCAGAAGGTTGCTGAAAAAAAGACACCCTTCAAAATTTTTAAAAATAACTACTGTTAATATTTCAAAAAATATTTATTAAATAAATTATTTTTTAAAAAAAAAATAATTTTTTTATTTTATTTGAAAATTTTTCCGTTTTCCGTTTTTCCGTTGTTTTTGGCCCTTTTTTTCCGTTTTACGTTTTCCGTTAAAAAAAATATTTCCGTTTTTCCGTTTTTTGAAAATAAATTTCCGCCCATCCCTGGTTCGAAGTAAAAACAGGATTTTTGTTTTTAAGTTTAGTAAAATCCGATCATAATGTCCAGATTCCAAAACACTCAAAATATAATTTATCATGGCATTCTTTCCGCTTTCCCGCAGACTTCACAACACAATGGATTTGGACTCGGAGTTGATCCGGACTTTGATGGACGAATCGGAGAAGAGTTTCCAGGAAAAGCCGTCGGTCAAAGTGGCCAGATATCTCCGCAATTGGTGGAACAAATATAGCCGATTTGATAAAGAGGTGGGAAGAAGGCATTTTTGGAAATAAAACGGCATTTTATGCAAAATTTCTTATAATGAATAATGCACCCTTAAAGGTCGACATGTTTCAAATTTAATTTTAATCTTTTAATAATTACAAAATTTCCAACACACGAATTGCAAAGGGATTTGAATGATCTGCTGAACATTATTTAAAAATTCCGATATTTGTCAAAATCACTTTTTTAAGATTTTCTTTCCTCCACCGATGGAATCGGAAAGTGGCCCAAAATGGAGAGAGCCGTCGGATGACGACGAGGTGAAAAAAATTGAAAAGACTTTTTATTAGGAATTAATTATGTCTAGACTAATCTGAGTCTTGGCATCAGCGTGCCGTTGAAGGGTTGGAAGGCCGAGAGCGAATACGACGACAAATGAACGAATTAATTAAAGCATTGATTGATAATTGTTGTTTTATTCGTGAGCGCTTTTGTTTTTGTCAAACATTCGTTCTTTTCATTTTGTTTAGGAATATAAAATTGCAGTTTCCAATGCTTTCAATTGTTCCCTCTCCCCTCCGGCGCCATTGTCCTTTTCTTTCTTTTGTCGTTCAGTTCCCGCCCATTTTGCATTGTTTGCGATGCAAACGGAAACAGCAAAATTCTGTTGGTGTTGGCCATCGCTGCGGGGGCCGCCGATTGGTCTCAAATTTTTTGTGTTGCATTAGACAAAAAGCCGCCATTAAAGAATTGCCTCCAGCGATTTCGTCTAATCGGGGCGGTAACAAATGTCTGAAAATTGCGTTCTGTTCGTATTCCATCCGGTGGTATCTGAAAGAATGGGGAATTGGCGTAAGTTTAATTTGAATCGCACGGCACAGACTCCAAAAACTGAAAAGTGCCGGAATTTCGAGACAAAATGGCACGGACCCCCCCCCCCCCCCCCCCCTCCACCAACCGGGGCCAGAGAAAAACACAAGAATAAACGGCGGAAAGGACGGCGAACAAAGTCCAAAGGTCAACGCTCACTGAGAAAATTAAGCAAAAATCGAATTAATTAAACTTCGGAATGACTTAAAAAACAAAATTTAACATTGGAAATTGCCGTTGGCCTCCGAATGGTAAAGCCAATCTTTGGATTCCAAAAATTGCATGCCGAAAGTCAACAGAAACAGCTGAAGTTGGCTGAGTAAAGGGAATAAATAGTCTCTTTTCTTTCGTTTCCGATCACTCACCCGGAAATGATCAGAAGACCGGACGATGTGGCTTAAGTTTGTAAGTGTCAAACGATCCAGAAATGCTTTTTGATTTCAATTGCCAAAGATTACGACCTTCCGCCACCGGAAAAGTGCTCTCGACGCCCAACTCCAGACTGATCGGGAACACGGGGACGGCGAAGAAGCCGAGAAGAGTGAGCAGAACGGACAGAACGACGGTGTCCAGTGGGGACTGGCGGGGGTGGCGGAGAAACTGAACACTTCGAAAATGTTTTTCCACACCAAAAATTTGGGAATTTTTCCTTTTGTACCAAATTCAGTGCTGCTCCAACAATGGCAATGCCAACATAGGCAGCTTTGATGAACTCGTTGAACTTCTTCGTCCTGTCCACAACCCATCCGCCCAACACCGAGGCCAACGTGCCGCTGAAGGCGGAAACTGACAGCAAATAGCCGCCCAACTGACGAAAGGGGGGGGGGGTAATTATCCATTCAAATGGTACGGGTTACGATACCTTGTCGGGGTACTGTAATCGCGAGAAATATTTGTCGGCCGTGACGAAAATGGACCATTGGAGGGCAAATGCCATGCCGAAAGTCAGCGTTTGGATGTAAAATATGCGCGACCTAAGCGGATAGATAAAATTAGCTTTTGTTGGCGTTTGGCGCGGGCGTGCCGCGGGTCAGTCGCCTCCGGGTGCGGACCCTAATGACTGAACGAATACAATTCGAGAGAATAGGAAGGGCATGCCACATTCCTAAAGATGAAACCATGACGAGAATACAATTCGAGAGAATAGGAAAAAGGCCCTAAGGCATGCCACATTCCTAAAGATGAAACCATGACGAGAATACAATTCGAGAATAGAAAAAAGGCCCTAAGGCATGCCACATTCCTAAAGATGAAACCATGACGAGAATACAATTCGAGAATAGGAAAAAGGCCCTAAGGCATGCCACATTCCTAAAGATGAAACCATGACGAGAATACAATTCGAGAATAGGAAAAAGGCCCTAGGGCATGCCACATTCCTAAAAATGAAACCATGGCAAGGAATTGCTTCCCATTTTTATTGGCATTTTCATTTGAATGCGTTTTCGGTGTTTTACGTCCTTTTTGGCCTTTATTGGGCGGTTTTGGCTTTTGTTGGACCTAAAGAGAATTTGAAGGCCCCGCGCGAAGTCCGGTTTGTGTTCGCAATGCGAAGAGGCGGACGGCGGCGACGGCGGCTGAGCGCGCGAAACGCACAAAGTGAGCGCGGACACCGCCAGCGCCAAAGCCAACAGAGAGACATTCTAAAAATGAGAAAATCGAAAATATAAATTTAATTTAATTTAAAATATTTAAATAAAATATAATAAAACCAAATAATAAATCTGAGAAGAATCCTTCGCATCTGACACAAACAAAACGGGCGCAATTGAGCCGAGGACGACGCCGAAAGGATTCGCTAAATGTGAAGAAGCAAAATTAAATAAGGCAATAATTCAAATTGAAAGTTTCCCCAATTTGGCACTTTAAAATCCGCAAAAAATCATTTATTTCTTCGAATTTATCAAAGTTTATTTTGTAATTAATTCCTTTCAACCGATAAAACTCAGTGAATTTGCCAATGCCCGCTGATGCTCGCCGAACCAATGTTCCGCCACTTTGGGCGACAAACACAAAAAGAACGGCTGGGACATCGCCGCGACGGTTTGGCCTAAAAAAATTAACAAAATTTGAGTTAAATTGGCCAAATGTTTAATTTTAAAGCAATGAAATGACCGAAGTAAAGGACGGGCAGCCGGCGGTGTCTGTCCAGCGACGGAATTGAGGAAATTACGCGCAGAATGGCACCGGCCAAGTTCAAAGCGGCCGCAAAATGGCACTATAAATGGGTAAAATGGCAAAACGAACGGAAACTTTTGGATGAAATTGCCGAAATTCGAATGCCAAAACGGTCTGTGACGAACATGCCGACGAGGCCGGTCAGTACCCCAACCAATTGGAAGATCTGCGAACTCCAAAGCTCGACGTCGCACGAGTCGACAATGACGCTAAATGTGGGCGAACATTTTGGCACCAAATTAAAGGCAATTAACGGCGGCCGATCAGTGCCCAATTTCATTGTTTTGATCAGTCCTCTCACCTTGAATTTTGTGCTGCCCGAATTTCCAACTCCGACTGAACACAGTAAAAAGCGTTGGCGGCATCAAAAGAACAAAAATTAAAACAATTTTGATTAGAATTAATTTAAAAACCGTGCAACGGCGCGAATGATATCCATTGCTTTAAAATTAACATTTTGCAAAATAAAAATGAGAAAAAATAAACAAAACAAAAAAAATACGGTAGCGTTGGAAAGTGCGATAAGGCAGACGGCACTGAGCACAATCCATCGTTCTATATTAAAAGGTTAATTAATGACTAATTATTTTGGAATTATTTAATTTAAAAAAGGACTTTTGTTTTTGGGGCCAAATTCAAAAATTCTGACGTGCGTATGAAACGTAGCGATTGGCGACTTCGTTGGCGGAGTTTCTGCGGCTTTGTGGCGGGGCGCCGTCGCCAACCGCCGGGGGGCACATCGAATTGTTATTCGAATCTAAATGCTTTTTAAATATTTGACTAAATAATTATTTTATATAAAAACCCAAACAAACAAATTTTAATAAAAACGGAAATTCCTTCCCTTTTGCTCGGAACAGCAAACCGCCGGTGGATGCATTTGCACAATGAATTTAATTCTCAGGGAAAAAAGAGGCCGAAGATTTTATCAGATTTGCGGGGGGGAAGGAAAAGCTCTGATCAGTGATCAGTGATCAGCGCCAGCAGCGGCCCCGGCGTCTCCGGTACTTCCCAAAACTCCACCGACCGGGCAGAAGTCGTTGGGATGGGAACAGAGAGGCGGTGGACACTTTGGCCGCCGGCTGCTCCCTCAGCGGACAAATCATACAACGCTGACAAATGAACAAAGACAAATGAACAAATTGTACATTTGATCGAACACCGACAATTTAACAATTTATTCCCTTTTCTTACGCCTTCCTCGTCGAACGAGCCGCCGCCGTTGCGCATAAAAAAGGAAGCGGCGGCTGCGCCACTGCGCGAACTTCGGAGAGAAGAGGAACGCGGCCGAATGGCGCCGACGGTGCCGAGAACGCTCAGCCGGGCGCCCAATTGAAGCGCCGTCGGGGAAACGGACAGAAAATTATTTATTTTCGGCATTTTGGAGGGGGGGGGGGCGGCGGCGGACAATTGGAAGTCTGAAATCAGTACAGCAACAGCAACAGTCAGTAACCATATTCCATTTGCATTCCCCCGATTGCAACAAACAACGAATGGGGGAAATATGGACGATTGGGGAGGGGGGAGGGGGGAAGGGGGGGGGGGTGAGTCAGTGGGAGGGGGGGGAAGCAAAGCAAAGTTTAATAATCAACCCGTGGGAAAAACGGAAAAACGAATTTCGCGATGTCCCATTGTTTTTGTTGAGCCTTCGACGATTGAACACGGTGAGCAGCGTCCGTCCCCTCCTCCGACAAAAAGCAGCGATTTTTTTGAGAGAATTTTTAAACAGAATTTGAAACAATTTTGGCGTCTCTCAGTTTGAGTTTTGACCCCATAAATGTTAAGTTGATGGCATTGAATGTGAAGCTGAAAAAGACAATATGGAACTTTTGGGCAATTTGAGGAGATTGCGTGATTTGGACACCATCACTTCCCCCCCCCCCTCCAAAATGCGTTTGAAGGATTGGAAAAGCAATTTTAAAGCTATTAATGGAAGACGAAGACAGGGCGGAATGGCAAATAGGTTGAAAATCACCCGTACAAAATGTATCAAAAGAAAGTGCCATTTTTTTGCCGAAGGAACGCAAATGCCAATAATTTTATAATTAATCCCTCGGGGGGGGGGGGGGGAGGAAAGGAAGAAAAAGCGGCGTGGATTGGACGTTGGAGGGGGGGGGGGGGTTTTTGGAGGGGATGGGAGAGTGCCTAATTGGGCCCATTCAAAAATGTTTTGGCCACTTCCGAAGGCATTAACGAATGCCTTCAAAACGGCGATTCTTTGGAGGGGTCGTCGATACACAAATTAATGAACTTATCGCTCATTGAACGAAACGAAAATCGTCTTAATTTTGTGCTTAAATTTGAGAACATAAGCGATCCAATCAAAGGCGGCACAGAACGAAAAACGATCGGACTTATCGTTGCCAAAGAATATTTTAAGACTTTTAGTTATGGGCGGCGAATAAAACTATAAAAAAAGGGTGGCATACTTCCATTTTTACGACCTCAGATTAACGTCAAAATGATCAATCGCTTTTATTGAAATTTTAATGACTAACATTTATTGCGCATATGTTTTGAAAAGCTGTCAGCGCCAAGTTGGCACGGAAAATTGAGATCTCTTTTTTGTTACTTTATTCATCGGCGCCCGGACAATTGGACAGTGGACAATCCGACAGTAGACAATCCGACAGTGGACAATCCGACAGTGAGGACAATCCGACAGAAGTGGACAATCGGACAGTGGACAATCCGACAGTGAATGAAAATTTTAAAAAAACTAAGATTGAGATGAAAATGGGGAAAACCATGTCTATTTGAATGGCGCGGGTTAAAAAACTTCCTTACCTAATTGTTTTATGACTTAAAATCACGTCAAATCGTTCTGGCAGTCGGTAAGCAATCCATTTAAATAAGCCAAAAATGGTCGATTGGCGCGGTTACGGTAAATGGCACAAATGGCCGCAACTTTCTCCACGTTCTTTTTCGCTCCATTCCTTTTCCATGAAACTATGCTGTAAATTGTTTTGAAATTCTAGTCAACCCAAATGCCTGTCCTCGCCTCCATTGTTCTGACAAAATGACTGAGTGGTAGATGGGGAACGGAACTTGTAATGACTGTTGAGGGTTTGTGCTAGCCCTCGAGGCTGTTTGTTCGACGGATTTAGGTATCAAAATATAATTAAGGGAGTTTTTTAACCCGCGCCATTCAAATAGACATGGTTTTCCCCATTTTCATCTCAATCTTAGTTTTTTTAAAATTTTCATTCACTGTCGGATTGTCCACTGTCCGATTGTCCACTTCTGTCGGATTGTCCTCACTGTCGGATTGTCCACTGTCGGATTGTCTACTGTCGGATTGTCCACTGTCCAATTGTCCGGACCCCTATTCATCAAATGATTTCTGAGTGTTTGTTTCGTTTTGTGTGTAAAATAGCCTTACTTGACCAATTCAAATTTTAGTGACAGATCGCCAAAAAATTAACATTGTTTTTTTCTAAAAAATTTCGGTTTTTATTTTTCGACATTTCGTGCTTTTTGCCTATGTTTCGACCTTTGTGGTTTGGACATTATAATAATTTCAGATGGATATTTTGCACGGAACGGGCCGGGCCGTTAATCGCATCGAATTAAATCACTAAAAGCGAAGGCATTAAATTTAAAAGGTTTTTGATTCTGCGCTTTTAGCAAAAGATGGCCTCTAATTTTGCACACCGGTTATTCGTACTTCGATTTTTTCCCCTTCTCAACCGTTGCCATTCTTCCATTTTTACCAGACACAAAATTTGCGGATTTCTAAGGCACGTTCAAAGTGTTAAACGGCACTTTTCTTCTTCCTCGCCTTGTCTTGTCGAGACGACAAATTCGGCGGAAATTGAAGAAAGCGGTGGGGAATCCGTACTTTTTTGATAAAGGACTGCTATTTTTTTAGTCTTTTGAATAAACTTTTTAGTGATTATTTGAGCTTTTTGGCCTGACTTTTTTGAAGTTTTTAGTGAATTTTCTTTATAATTTTCCATTTAATTTTTTAGGTCTGAACGATTTAATGGCAGCGCAAATCGAATGGAAACGCGAAAAGGACGCGGAATTATTGGCGCGCAGCCAACGCGCCAAATTGGCAGCCGTGCGGCGTCTGCACGATTTTTTGCTGAATGGGCCAAAAGAGGCGAGGTTTGTGCTGTTTTGTGTCCCCAAATACAAATTTCAATCGCAATTTTGAAAAGGTCGGTGCTTTAAGGAGCAGAAAACAAACATTTGGAAAGGCCTAAGACCTTTTAGGTTAAAATAAAATGCTTTTTCATTTTCGATTTTTCTTTAAGCACTTCAATTTGGCGTCCTCTCGGCGTCGAAGGCCGTGCCGAATGTGACCGAATATTGGCCCATTTTGAGGAGAGAATGGCGGAAGAAATGAAAAAAACCGAAGCAACTTTAGTCGCTGTTGCCGAGCAAAGAAAAAGTGCGGTCTTTTTTTCTAATTTTAATTTAATTTAATTTGCTCTTTTAAATAGTTCCCCGCCAAATCGAACGCGAATTGGACGTCTTCAAAACCCTTTATCTTCGCGTTTTGTTTCGCCTTTTCCGTGAAGTGTATCGATTGGGTGCCGACGAAATGCAAAAGAGCGGAGAGAAAGGCGTACAGAGACAGAGAGCGGAGAAGGCGCAGGTGGAGAGACTGAACGCAGGTCGGGCGGGAGGGGAGGGAAGAGCAAGCTGATCAGACTGATCAAATCGTTCATCTTATCCAACAAATAAATTGATCTTAAATTTAAGCTTCGATAGTGTTTTTAATTGCCATTTTTAGTGTTTGACTTAGTGCCTGAAATGACGGAATTGAAACGGCACTGTTTTTTGGGTGTTTTTTGGCTCTCCGATGGACAATCTTTTCGTTTTCTCGACCATTTGAATACAAAATGTGGCCGTTCGTCTTTGGACGGGCCGCACGTCAATTTCATTTGTCACATTGCCATTGCGACAAAAGAGGTAAAAGAATTTTAAAATATTTTTTTATAATTTTAAGAAATTTGCCCAAAATTTAGGCACCAATTTTGGAACCGCTCACTGAATTGGCCACGTTTTTGCCCTCAAACTTTTTGCACATTGCGAAGGTGTTCAACTCATTAGCACTAATTTATGGTAAATTTATTTGGAAAATGCAAATTTGTCGTTAGACAATAATTCAATCACTCCAAAAAAGGACAAACTGACAATTTCGACAAATTGGAAGAGTTGTGGAGGAAATTGGACAGAATGAAGAGAAATGTGCCTTTTGCGGAACAAAGGAGTCGAATGAAAGTTTGAATTTGAAAAGGGCGTTTAGCCAAACACCCCCAAAATTTAAGCCAATTTTGGCCCGAATTGCGCACTTTTTTCGGACTGCGAACAGAACAGCGCCAGGCTCTCTCCAAGCGGCGATTAAACGACTGGACGGACAGCCCTTTTTTATTAGTGCACATGCGAAGAAGAGAGAAGGAAATACGTAAAAAGTCGAAAACCCCCCGATTTTTGAATTTTGTGCTATTTAAATGACGTCAAACAAAAAAAGACTTTTGTATTGCAACGCGATTTGTGTTCGGTTTGTTTTGCACGCCGTGAACGAACCAATTGGCCGCGTCGTTTTTTGGATTATTCTGACATTTTGAGAGAGGTTTTGTGAACTGCGGTGTTTCTGTTACGTCTTGCATGACAAAATTCAACAATATTTATGAGGTCGTCTCTGTTATTGGAATTTGGGAGAATGAATGGTAAAGAAAGAGAGGGCGAGTTTTGGAACTTTCAGCACATTTGCAACGCGTCCGACGTCGGCACGGCGATGGAATTATTTTGCTGGTTGTCCCTCGGCCGCCCATTTTCTTCCGACGACCGTTGGCGCTCACTTTGGCCCATAAATTTTTTGGCGAAATGACCGGCAGCAACGGCGGCGGTCAGCTGAAAAGCCTAAAACGGGGGAAAATGCGGTAGTGATCACTGATCAGATCTTTCCCCATTTGTGTAATCTTTTAGCGTGATTAATCAATTTGCCTTTTTAATAAGAAATTGAGTCCCCAGGGAAAGGGACGTTTCAGTACCAAGACCCCACAAATGAGGGTGCTTTAGGCATTTTCAAGTCCGGCCCCAATGATTTATGCCCTTTTTGGCGACTCAATTCATTTATTTACCCACTCACATCGCTCATTCGCGCCCTTACGAGGTAATTGTGCTTCATCGTCTCCAGTTTCGTCTTTCGGAGGCCCCGTTCGGTGTATATCGGCGGATACCACCCAAATTTCAAAAAATGAATGAAAATGCCAAAATTTCCGCGTTTGTTTATGCTTTTGAACGAATTGCCTACCACGGGAAGAAATAGTCGCGAAGCACCCAAAGATTGAAGGCGAGCCAACACAGCAAACAGCACAGGCCGAACGCGTAGCCGAGCACCAGCCGATGCTCCGAGACGAGCACAGCGAACGGAGACTTCACCTGGGGGCATTTACAATAATTTAATTTTGCTTTTTGATTTATTTCGAGGGGACAGCGAACGACGGCACTTTTTAGCCCGAGAAAGACCATAATTTATTATTTATTTTACATTTCTCAGAATCTTTCTTTTACCTTTGCTTTATTTGAGTTGTGAATTAATTGTCTTTAGCAGAATTAGAATTTACACTTTTTATATTCTTTGAAAAAATCGGGAATTTATTGAATGTCGGGTTTGTGCATGGTTTGTGACGCAAAAAAGGAATTGAATGGCTTTTGGAGGAATAAATGCCACACAATTTGGGAAGCCCCACAGGCAAAATCCCCCAACAAAGGCATTTTGCCTCCGGCGACGACACTCACTTAATGTTGCCTCAGGGACAATTTGCAGCTGATGAACCCTTAAGGCAAATTTGGACGCAAATTGAGTATTTCAAGACGAGGTGAGAATGATGGAAAAGCTCGGGATGGAAAGGGAAAGTTTGTCGGAATAATTTTAGAGAACAAATTTAGAAGGAATAAATGGGAGGGGCGGGGCGAGGACTTTCGCCTCGGGCAATTTCTAAAAAATATTTAAATTAAATAGTGGAAATTGTTAAGAAAGAATAACAAAAACGCAAATGTTGTTAATATGATGTACATATTTTATGAACAAATATTTTATTTGACCAACGAATTACGGCCAAATCCAATCGGCGGAGACGAAGCGGCCAAAAGCAATTCATTCGCCTTACATTCTCTTTGACCCGCCCGCCCAAAGTACGGACGGACACCCCACAGAATCGGGGGAAAAGGCTAATAACGAAGCGAAGGGAGGGAGGGAGGCCATAACATCGGAAAGCACCAAAATTTGTGCCCGAAATTCCATTAAAAATTCCAAAATAAGTGCTAACCCCTCGAGTGATTGATTTAATTATCATGACGCCTATTATGTACATGAACAAGAGAAAGGATTTGAGAACCAATCGAGAATCTCGAATAACCGGCCCCCGGTCCCCCCCCCCCCCCCAATTTTGTGCATTTCCTTTTAGCCGAGTAAATTAAAATTGTTCAAGCAAAACAAAAGAAAGGGGCGGCCCAACTTTTTCTTAATGCCTTTTTTGCATCATTTGTCGTTCGTTTTGGTCACTTTTTGTGGTGCTTTTTCGATTGTGCACGGCAATCTTTGTGCGTTTGGATGTCGCGAGTTTCCTCAGGCAAAAAGAATTTTCTTAAATTTATTAATTAAAATTAATATGACAAATCCGATCTTTTCAGCATCAAATTGTCTCCTCCGCCCAATTTCGCTCCTTCATAATGCCCCGGGAGAGGGGCGACTGCGTCGGCAATTGTTGTGGCGGAGTTGAATGTGGTGGCGCAGAGTCCGCCGAAGATGGCGAAGGATACGGCGCTGGAGGGGACGGAGAACGGCCCCCGAAGACAAAAGACGGAGAGGGGACGGAGGAGGTTGGCGGGGGGGGGGGAAGCTGTGCCATCAGAGGAGCTGGACGGGGGGGGGAGGGAGCTGTGCCATCAGAGGAGCTGGACGGGGGGGGGAGGGAGCTGTGCCATCAGAGGAGCTGGACGGGGCGGGGGGGGGGGGAGGGAGCTGTGCCATCAGAGGAGCTGGACGGGGCGGGGGGGGGGGGGGGAAGGGAGCTGTGCCATCAGAGGAGCTGGACGGGGCGGGGGGGGGGGGGGAGGGAGCTGTGCCATCAGAGGAGCTGGACGGGGGGGGGGAGGGAGCTGTGCCATCAGAGGAGCTGGACGGGGGGGGGAGGGAGCTGTGCCATCAGAGGAGCTGGACGGGGGGGGGGGGAGGGAGCTGTGCCATCAGAGGAGCTGGACGGGGGGGGGGGGGGAGGGAGCTGTGCCAAGAGGAGCTACGGGGGGGGAGTGAGCTGTGCCATCAGAGGAGCTGGACGGGGGGGAGGAGGGAGCTGTGCCATCAGAGGAGCTGGACGGGGGGGGGGGAGGGAGCTGTGCCATCAGAGGAGCTGGACGGGGGGGGGGGGGAGGGAGCTGTGCCAAGAGGAGCTACGGGGGGGGAGTGAGCTGTGCCATCAGAGGAGCTGGACGGGGGGGGAGGGAGCTGTGCCACGGGGGGGGGAGGAGGGAGCTGTGCCATCAGAGGAGCTGGACGGGGGGGGGGGGAGGGAGCTGTGCCATCAGAGGAGCTGGACGGGGGGGAGGAGGGAGCTGTGCCATCAGAGGAGCTGGACGGGGGGGGGAGGGAGCTGTGCCATCAGAGGAGCTGGACGGGGGGGGGGAGGGAGCTGTGCCATCAGAGGAGCTGGACGGGGGGGAGGAGGGAGCTGTGCCATCAGAGGAGCTGGACGGGGGGGGGGGAGGGAGCTGTGCCATCAGAGGAGCTGGACGGGGGGGGGAGGGAGCTGTGCCATCAGAGGAGCTGGACGGGGGGGGGGAGGGAGCTGTGCCATCAGAGGAGCTGGACGGGGGGGGGAAGCTGTGCCATCATCATCACCGTTCTAGACCCTGATATACAGTAGGGCTCGGGTCACGCTCAAGCTCAATTAGATGTTATGAATCAATCACTCCGTTTGGCATTATTTTCTTTCAGCGCAAAAGTGCCCTTCCGGACATTGCCGCGTTTCTGAAGTCTTTGTTGCCTCGTCAAAATTCAGAAAACGCTGACAAAAAATTTGTTTGGTATTCGACCGCCGGAATTGGACAGACGGCACTTTCTGAAGCCTGAACGAATTGGCGGCGGAATCCTTAGTGCTTGAATATGCTTCAAACCTCTGAACTTGCTTAAACCGGGATGTTCTGAGAGGTTCGGGCCTCAAAAGTTGAGAATGTTCGATTTTAATTTCGTTTTCTTTATTTTCAGTAATCAAAAGGCGGCACGCGTAACTTTTATTCCCTGTCGAACGATGCCTCAAATACGCATTAAATCTCAAATTAGTTTTGAAATTCATTCATTTATTTAAAATATAAGGAAATAAATTGAAGTGAATAATTAATTAAAATATTTTTCATAATTAAATTTATCGGCGCCAAAACCCCACTCAAACCTGACCGGATCCGGGTTTTGCTTTGAATTTAGCAGCTCTCCGCTCTCTATTAGATGATTTGAATGAAAAAAGAACGAATTTGGACAACAAAAAGCGGGGACAACGGAATATATATATTAAAACACTTTACATTTTGACTTCACTTTAATTTTAAATAAATAACTTCAATAACAAAATTGTGCAAATGCATTCGAAAGAACAACAAACCCTCTTTTCCGTGAATGGCCTAAGGTTTCAATGAAATGCCTCCGATAAAAAACGGCATTTTAATTGCGTTTCCCCCGAAAGGCCCCCGGGGGTCGGCAAGAAAATGAAAAAAATTGTTTTGCTCATTTCTTCGGAATCGATTGCGGTAATTATCTGTTTAAATTCAACAATTTGAACTTTAATTTTTCCATTAATTTGATTTACGCAAACCGTTCACTTTGTTTTTTCATTATAAGCTAACCAAATCAAGCATTTTTGAAACTATTCGAAAGCATGCAATTAAAGTTAAGCTATTGGACAATCCAATAAAAAGTTATGCCCAGAAAAACGCTTTTTGGCCACAATTGACCACAACTTTTTTGAAGCTATTGCATTTTTGAAGGCTTCTCCCATTGCACGCTTTCAAATGTTATCGAAAATGTTGGGTTTGGTTAGCTTTGAAAGAAGTTATAACGAAAAAAAGGTGAACGAATTGGTGGGGAACGAGTTAATATTTAACCATACGCGACAGCTTCTTGCGCCTTTATCTATTTTTGCCCATTGCTTTCGTCCCAACGTTAAAGATTATTGGGCGGGGGGATCATCCCCCCCCGCCATTCTCAACGCATTGATTTTCTCCGTTTTCCGCGACAATTCCATGAGAATGTGCGCAAGCGCATGATTATGATCGGTGTTTGGTTCAGTTCATCCATTCATTCTCAAAATCGTAGACCCCCCCCCCCCCCCCGAAATTGGTCGCTCTAAATCAAAAATAGCATAAAACCTCTACAATTAGAAGAAGAAAAATAGGTAGTTTTCCCCGGTTATTATTAAATTAAACGTATAAAATTCGGTCAAATTAATTTGTGAATTATCGCCGTCCTTTTTAAAAACAAAATAAAAAAGACATTTCCCTTCCCTTCCCTTCTCTTTCTTTCTGTTTACAATTAATTAATTTATCAATTCTCCCATTTCCGTTGTCACCAATTGGACGAATCAAAAAAAGGGGGGGGGGGGCTAAAATAGGAAATGTTCGAAAACAGCGGCCAAATCACAACAATCGCCGTCGGAAAAACACGTGCATTAATTCATTCACTAGCAACAAAAAAGATCAAAGGGTTTTGGCGACTGGCGGCTTTGCTTTTGTTTTGGAGATTTTTGCACTTTTTCGATTGACATTAATTGGTGGCCACAATCCTTGCCAAAAAGGCGATTTCGTCAACCGATTCGGGGGCTATCGGACATTTCACACATTAGTGCAAATTCGGACGTTTCACACATAATTAAGAAATTCATTTCGTAATTATTGTTTTTGTCCACTTTTGCGTTGTGTTCGCTTTTTAGTGTCCGTAACAACCGGTGGGGACCATTTTTCATCCAATTGTTTGTTATTCATTCACCTCCCCCCCCCCCCCCTTTTTTTGTTACATCCGCCGTTGGTGATTGACCTCCGTCGCCTTAGCACCTCCGCCAATCTTTTCGATACCCCCCCCCGTCCCCCCCCCCCCCCCCCCCCCCCCTCTCTCTCTGTGTTTGTTGGTTGATTCACTTCTTTTCGTGCTGTGCATCGTGATCCTCTCCTCAATTAATTGGCCATAAAAGATTTTAATGCCAAATTAAAAACACTATGGTTTCTTTGTTTTTAGGGCAAGCGCTTTTCATTTGCCTAAGGAAACAGACTTTCCCTATACAAAATAAATATTTTCCATTTATTCCCGCTTCTTCTGTTTCTCATTCTCTTCGTTCTTTTTACTCTTCTCTTCTCTGCAGCTGCCCTTTTTGACCTCTGCCGATGAGTGAATGAGTTAATAGGGGTCATTCTGCAGACCTTGTCCAGCACAACAACCAAAGCGGTCTCTGTGGCTTGGGCGGCGATCGATGGGATGGTCTGTGGTCCGTCTTCGCCCCCCACAAAAGTCCGGAATTTCATTGAAATTTCTGTACTTCGCCGAATGGGAGAGGTCGGTCGCCCCCACACATTTACAGTCATACCTATCAGAGTTTATTCCCTTATTTGCTCCTGCTTCTTTCCCTTTCTTTCCCTCAAATTTTCTCCATTTTTAGTCTCCAACAAATTCTAAACATTTTTACTAACCATTTCTTCACACGGAAAATGGCCACCTTTTACTCCCCAATTTGACAAATGCATTTTAAGTTTTTACGCATTTTCAGCTATTCATTGTCACTGATTTTCCCAATTCACGCTAAATGGCATTTGCCCATCCATTTTTCGTCTTCTTTTTCGTGGCATTTTGCCTCTATATTACCCCCTCCGGCGCCATTCTGTGCCGTACCGGTGTCGACCAGATTAGGGGCCCCGTGGCGGACTGCGGCAGTTCAAACCAATGTCTGAACACATCTTCTCCCCGGGCCACCGTTTATTCGTGCGACCACGCCGGCATTTGCGAGACCATTCTGAACATGAGGGACGGTTGTGTGAAAGATGGCCAGAACATGGTCAGTGTTCGAAATGTTCTCTCTCGTGACGCCCCAAAAATGACTCAAATTGTTGGAAGCCCTCTAGGGGTTCGGTCGCGCGAATTTCCGTCCATACTTCAACCTAAAGATTGGACCGGCTGAGATTTTTAGCCATCTTGACCGAATCTCGATCAATCCTTAAGTCCGATCTCTACTATCCTCATTTCCAGGTTTGCTGCTGTTCCACCGCGGATGGATGCAATTACGGACTGCGCGAAGTGGTGGTGGTTGAAAGTGTGCCCGCACCTGACGAAAAACTGAACGGGCCCGGCGCCTCCGGAAATGCATTGGGCAAAATCTTACTCCCTTTGACCGCCAAGTCCATGGGCGGAGAGCTGTGCACCACCATTTGACGGATGGAAGAAGTTCACGGACTATTGACGACGACTATTCAGAATAGTTGATTCAACAAATCTGCATCAAAGCACGGGTTTCCCATCATCGACTCTCCTTCCGTTTTGGTTGTGTGTCCGATATTTTGAATCTTTCCATTATTTGTTTTGTCCATATTCAGCAATAAATAATGCCATGCTCACCGGGTTAAGTAAGCCTTTTGGGTATCCGGAAAGTCCCATCCGATCGGAAGGAAGTTGAAGACACGACGGGAAGGGTCCAATTCACTCCAACGCCAAACCAATTGGAAGTAGTCGCAAGTCATGAAAAGTTCCCATTCGTCAGAATTTTGGATAGAATTCACCGAGTATTTATTTTCTACAAAGCCATGCATTTAACACGTTCTGTCCACAACAATAAGACGGATAATCCGTCCAGCGATTGTGTAAAAATTGTGCGTATGATCCGCCATAATTCCGATTTAATGGGCATTCTTCTCAACAGCCGCAAGAATGTTCGGTGGGTTCATCAGTCAGTCAGTCCGTCCCCAACTCCAAGCAAATTTTATTGGAACATCGGAATCTCCAACATTTCTTCTACCTAAATTCGTCATCTCCCACAGTTCGAGATGGCATTGAACATCTGCTTGAACTGCTCCAACTTGTTGACGATCATTGCCATCGTTCTTATGAGTTCCCACCATGGAACTGTTGACGCTGGTAGTCTACAATTTCCCTATAACTACATATATTTCCATAATCAACAGTTTCAATGTGTTTTTGTCTTAATAAAAACAATTTCTAAATTCTTTTAGAATCCAACTCGACTTCGGACGAAACAATTGCAAATGCGACACATTTTATGGTTAACACAACCAAAGAACAGAAAACGCCAGCGATTACAGCTCCATCTTCTCCTTTGCATATGGGGAGAATTGGAGATGAAAAGAGTGCGAGTAGCTGAAAGATCTGATAATTAAATTAAATTCTCCATAGATTCCAATTCGTCAATGCCCACCACCACCACCACCAACAGTTCGTCAGTATCCGATTCCGTCAAAATCACTCGGCCACAGATAATAATTACCCACAATAAACCGTTAGAAGTGATTGCCAACAGAGTTTGTGGCATGGGTTTAATTCCGAAAATCAATTTTATGTATAAAGATAAATGGCACAAATAATTGCACCGCAAATTTTGGGTACGATAATTCGTCGACTCGCATTGTTCGTGAGGGAAGAGGACGGCTAAAGCGCGGAGGTCAGAGGCAAAGAAACCGACAAAAACTGAAGTTTTTGGGTTCTTTAGCTTCAAAAAACATTTGACCGCCAAAGTTCGAAACAATTAAACAGAATTTTCAGGCGATGTGTCGACCAACGAAGAAGTTTCAGTGGAGAATGGAGCTGAAGACAAAAGTCAGCGGTCTTCCGGCTCGTCTTCGTCCGAAGGGACCGCTTCTGGGGCCGTCAGTGGCGAGTTGGGACAAAGACTGAACGTTTCGTCGACTAATGTTGAAGCGATAAACGAAGAACACAGCAAAAATCCAACTGAAATGACGAATTGTGGGAATGGTAGGGAATTGAGGTTTTGAAGGAATGTGCCCATTTTTCAAGCAATTTTTAAAAAATGTTGAAAGTTGGGCTAAATATGTAATTTATAATTTAAGGTGTAAAAAATGGAAGTGATAAAGTGCAAAATGGCACAGATTGGTCAACCAAAGGCAACGCGTCAGAAATTACGATAAATTACGGCAAGTTGGCGGCCGGGACAAAACTATCGCGAATAACTTCAAAAATAGGGAAGTCGGCCAGAAATGGGACAATGGCCGAAATGGACAACACGACGAAAACCGTCGAAATGGACAACACGACGAAAAGCGAAACGTCCGGGAAGGAAGTGAATGGACGACAAAAACGGGGTGAACTTTTCCAAAAACTCCATCGGTCCACCTCAAAGCATGACTTACTCAGTCAATCTCTTAGAATAAATAAATCCCCCCTCAAATGTTGTCAGACTCGCAAGACTTTGTGAGCCAAGCAAACGCGCAGTTGCAAAGCGCGTTTGGCAGTGCGCAGTCGGTGCTGCCGCAACAACAGCCCTCCGCACTTCAACAATTGCCCACCCAAATCATACAAATCCCTTCGGTTGATTTGTCCAGCGGCAAGGCACAAAACATTCTGCTCATCAGCGGTAAACGAATAAAAGTGTCGCCTTTCTTCCGACAACAAACCATCAGTAGATACAATTAAAAACAGGCTGAATTTTAGGAATTTTGTACTTCCGGGCCCCCTGTTTCCAAAATAATCCCGAAAATCGTCAGCGCTTTTCGAATTTAGATAGCGGGAATGTGTCAATGAGCCGTGGCTCCCATTTTCTCACGGTGTCGACAGTGATGGAGCAAAAGAAATGAGACGAAACTGATCAAATTGTTTGCAATCAATCAATCAACCATTAAACATTTCATACATAAAAATATGGACAACTAAACAATACGATCAGAGAAGTGCGCAAATTTCGGTGAGGGAGGGAGGGAATTGCGAATCGACCAAAAATACTAAAAAGAAGTCGGGTGCGGTGATAGGTCCACTGAAACAAAATTTCTGTAGAAAATACCCCATTTATAAAAAAAATAATTGTCTCGCCGTCGCTAGAGCACTGCTTGAATTTTGATATACATTTTGTTCGGCATGGCAATCCCCCCCCCCCCCCTCTCCGCCCCATTTTGTCTACGTCCCAAGCTTTCTTAACGGCATTCTTTCCTACTAACTGTCCGCAAACGATTTCCGAGCCTTTTCGTCCTGTTCTTGTGAGCTGTTGCTGTTGTAAAACGGAAGATACAAATGTTGGCCTAAACAAAAAATGGTCAGAATTTGGAAAGTTTTAATTGATTAAACAAATTCGCCTTTTAACATGAGCGCTTTTATTATTTTTTAATTGTTTGAATCGCAATTTTATTCTGACCGTATTTTATACGATCTTCGACCACGGCATTGTATCTTTGTTTGTAGTCGGCCCACTCGTCATCCGAAAGTTCACGGCGTTTTCGAGAAAGTTGCCTCCTCTTTATTGTAAATGGAATGGCAAACAAGGAAAACAGTACGGACACTATGAGAATCTAAAAAAGCATTAAAAGGCAGAAATTTGGTAGGATCCTCCTACCTGTTCAAAGCCAGGAAATCGCATGAAAAACTTCCTGAAGCAAAAATGTTTTTTTAACGAAAACACCGATTTCCCAATAGAATATAGAAATTTGCTTCAATCTGTATCAGCATGTGTAAATTTTTTCACCCATCGCTTTACCCCCCCCTTTTTTTTTTGTCCCCACCGATTCATTTTTGTTATTTTATATACAAATCTCTTTTCTCACCTCGTTTTTCTCGTAATCCACCATGATTTTTCCGTGTAATAATTAGCTCGATGAGACTTCGGACGTGACATCGGCAACAAAGCAATATTTCTTTGAATATTTCTCAGAATCAACAAGTTTTTTGGCACAAATATTGTCATCATTTGGGAAAACTTTTAAGCTAAAATAACAAAATAAAATATACAAAGGCGAAAATTAAAAGATAATTTGATAGGTTTTGAAGAGAGAAGCTCAAAAACAAATAAAATAAAAATATTAGTTCCTATTTCAGAGGCGCGTTTGTGTTATGCACGAAAAACATATTTTTAGTCGGGAACTTCGTCGTTTTAATGAGGCTATTCGGACCTAGAAACCCTAATTTGGGATTTTCGCGTCTAAAATAGGCCACATATCGAAGCATCAAATTGGTTAATATACATTATTAATTGGACGCATCTTTGTGGGGAAAAATAGACAAATTTTCACTGATAAATGAGTCAAGACTTTTTTCCGCGAGTGTATTTTCGACCTTTTTCAAAAAATTTAAGGAAAAATAATAAAATTCGAAATTTTCTTGCCAAGATCACTAATTTTTTGAAAAATTTCATAAAAAATATAATAAATTTTAAAGTGCCTAGATATTTTGCAATTTTTCTTACCAAAAGTAGCAGCCTTACTGATTGATAATTTTATTATTATTATTTTTAAAACTTTTTTTCGGACAAAAAGTATAGTATATAAACATTTGCCATAATTAGGGCTCGGATTTTAGCCTTAAAAATTGCGTAATAGGCACTAACAAAAACAACGCCAAAATAGGCAAAAGTCGATTTTCAGGAGCTTATTTTTGGCTTGCCCACCCCCCCCCCCCCCCCATAAGGCACGCTACGGCCCTGCTTTAGCAGGCAACGGCTGGACGTTTGACTCATTTCAGAAAAGACACACATTTTGCATTTTTAGATCATTCTTTTCACATTCACCAAAAATTGTTTACGTTTTATCATTTTTAGCGGAAAGTTTTCATTTTTAAAAGATTGAATCGATATGGCAACTGCAGTGAAGCCGAGAAGCGAAATGAGCGCGGAGGAATTGGCTGCCAAGGAGCAGGAAGAGTTCAACCTTGGTCCTCTTTCAGTGCTCACTCATTCTGTGCGAAACCATGCTCAGGTTCAGTTACTACAACCGACCGGACTGACTTCAATTGGTTTCTTAAGGTGCTCATCAATTGTCGCAATAACAAGAAACTGCTGGGCCGTGTCAAGGCGTTCGATCGGTAACATTTTGTGGTTTGCCGCTAAGTGTACCGGGCGATTGTTCAAGTTTTTTGCAGCCACTGTAACATGGTGCTGGAAGATGTGAAGGAAATGTGGACGGAACTGCCGAAGAGGGGAAAAGGCAAAAAGAAGTCTAAGCCCGTGGCGCGCGATCGCTTCATCCCCAAACTTTTTCTGCGCGGCGACAGTGTCATTCTCGTGCTGAAGAATCCGTTGGCGAACCCAGACGCATGAAAGCAAAATTGTGCGATTTGAACGTCGTCTATTTATTTTGTTTTCTGTGTGTTTCGGAAACTTTTGTTTTGACAATTATTGAGCGTGTGTTGCATCGGTCAAGGACTGTCACCATCTCTCCCTTTCGGCAATGCCACGGTTTGGTTGAATCGGTCTCCATTCGTCCTTGAGTGGCAAGGACAGTCCACATAATCTCAGAAAACCTTTAAAAATCAGATCGCAAATTGTGGACCAATTCATTAACTTTTCCAGGATATTGCCACAAAAAAAAGTGTATTTTTATCCTGTTTAATGTATGTACAAAATTCGGATAACTAGCAATATCATAAAGTTAATGAGTTTGTAACATTTTCGGAAAATGAAATAATCGTCGTTATGTCGTTTATTCTCCACCACCCAATTCCATGGCCGTCGTGGAACTCCTTCCCCCTGCGCCTCCCTCCTCCGCTTCCATTCCCCCGCCGTCGTCCCCATCCTCGTCCATTTCTTTGCTGAGCATGCGAGCGAAATAATCATTGTGCTGCTCGTCGTCAACGGTTTGGTCGGCGTCGTCGGTGAGCAGTGCGGACAGATAGGGCCGAGGCTCGTCGAAAGGCAACAGAACTTGAGTGTGTTTGCAAAATTCCGAGTTTGGATTGTAATGCTGAAGAAATGTTAAAACCGACTGTGGCAGAAGTGCGGGATGTACTTAAGCACGTAAGAGCGTTCCGTGTCAAGCGGGTGGAACAGTTCCTCGACGAGCATATCGTCCGTTGTGCAACCGCTCGACGCTGCCTCACCAGCACCGATTCCATTGTTGTTCTAAAGCTTTGTTTGAAATTTATTATTTATTTACAAAAATTAGACCGAATAAGCAAACCCTTAATTGCTGTTGTCCCGCCTCTTTTGGTGCTGAAACGGCACGTTCTCTCCCACCACCAGCCGTCTCCGGCAACGCCTCCTCCTCTTCGTCCTCAGTTGGCGGCAGCAAAATCTTGAAAGGAATTGCGAGAAACGAATGAAATACGAATAAGAAAGAACCTCGTCCGGCACGGCACCCGAAGACGGCACGTCGTGTCCCGCAGCATTGGCATGTCCAATCGACGGCATTGCTTCTGCCCCCTCGGCCACCAATCCGTTGACCAAAGGCATTGCCGGGAAATGGCTATGATTTTGTTGTTTCTTTTGATGGTCAAGTTGGTGTTGACGTCGCAGGCGACGCTCCTCGTGCTGTTTTTCAATCTAGACTGGGACTACGCCTTTGCAGAACGTATTTCAAAACAATTTCGGGGGGAAGGGGGGGGGGCGGTCACCCGGAGCAAAAAAAAAAAATTCCGGCGGCGCCTAACAATTTTTTTTAAACCATTGGCCTCTCCCCTCAATTTGTACCGACCGCGTCTTTGGCCTCAAACATCAGTCGCGCGTCCAACTCGCGGAAAACGGACACCGTCGGGTACTGAGTGAGTGCGTAGCGTACCAAACTCATCTCCCAGTCGCGTTTGTTCTGCGCGTCCAACCGACGCACTCTCTCATAATTGGCGTCAGTCTCATCGCGCACCTAATTTTAAACCATTCAAATAAACAAAAAGTTATTGCGGTGACGATGAAAACTAAGAATTTCATATAATCGAATATTTCGCTAAATGTCTCACTTCCGGTCGAATATTTCGCTAAATGTCTCACTTCTGATCGAATATTTCGCTAAATGTCTCACTTCCGGTCGAATATTTCGCTAAATGTCTCACTTCCGATCGAATATTTCGCTAAATGTCTCACTTCTGATCGAATATTTCGCTAAATGTCTCACTTCCGATCGAATATACGTGTGCGGGTCCGGGAAAGGTGGCAAAAAGTTGGGGAAATGTGACGGGTGCGGGCGTGGGTCGGCGATGCGGAGAATGGGCGACACTTTTTGCGGTGATTCGGGAAGCACTAAAATTAATTAATTACAAAAACAATTAAATTGGACACATTTCGCCCACATAAATTTTGCTTAAAATAGTCGTCATAACGGCCATTTTTTGCTCACCAGAAAATGTGTGTTGTTTTTTGCGGCGGGTGCAATACAAAAAAGGGCCTAAATTTGCCAATTTCGGTCGCCCCTCATTCAGCAGAGCCCTATAAATGTCGCCAGCGTTGACCAATGAACGGCCCGTATGCTCACACAGCGCTCTCGAAGATTGGCACGTTCTTGAAAAGACTGAAAAACGGTCGAGAGTCCAAATAAATTCAAATGCCAGGACCTCAGCATTTCAACAAAAATAAAAACAAAATTAATTTTGTTCACTCACATCGAAGCAGCAAAATTGTGAGCGCGCCCAAAGACCCCCCCTCGGCTGAGTGAAAGCCCGCCGAATGGCACATCGAGGCGACACACTGTCGAAGAATACGCCTGAAACAACGAAACAAAAAATGGAAGTGTTCGATTAATGTGTAAACGACCGATTCGACCTGTACACTTCAAGGGAAGCAGAATCAAAGGCGGCATTGCCATGGTGAGAACCGGCGGAGTTGGACACGTTCTGGCGACGATCGGCGGACAGCTCCAAATTCGTTGGCAGTGCCATCAGCACAGAAGAAAAAAAAAATGCTTTTTTATAATAAATTCAAAAATGCAACAAATTTAGCGACTTGAAAGCAAACATTACGCAAGCATTAAATGTTTCACTTGGCCCATTGGAAACGATTGCCTATTTTGGCCGAATTCGAACAAAAATTAAAATAAAACCGCCTAAAATTACACATTTGGCCCTTGCAGTGTAATCTTGAATTGTGTCGCGTTCAAATAAACGCACAAAATTGAAAGGACACAAATTTCTGTTTTGTGTCGTCCGTCTATCGCCCGCCGGTGCTTTGGGGTTTGTCGTGTCGCTTTAGGAAGTTTAAACTTTAAACGGCCGGAATTTGCGGTGATTGCTTCTGTGTGCTGCTCTGATCAGTCGAACAAATGAAAGGAAAAAGACACTTAATTTGGGCGCGAGAATTGTGTCATCGCCGGGAGGGGGGGGGGGGGGGCTTCCATTTCCCAAACTACGGACTTTTGGCTTTTTAAGTGCATAAAACATGTACATAGTAAGGTTTGAAACCATTCAAATTGCTTAAATTTGTGAAAATAATTTTTATTTTGGTTCATTATGGCACCAAAATTATCCAATTCCCACAACGAATTGCTTTTTTGTCTGATTTTATATCCGGCTTTGATAAAATTTGCATCTTCCAGTGCCTTCGTGCCTATAGAAGGTGATCAAAAACAAAAAAGAATACAAAAGACGAAAAATATTGGCAAATTCTTCAGAATTTTCTACTGACAATGAGGAGGAGTCCGTACCTTCGATTGTTACCGTCCGCAACGGGCAAATTCGGGGATTTCGCCGAGAGTTGGAGCCGGCATTGGATGCAGAAAAAGTGCTGTTTGAGCAAGCAGACATTTTCCTCGGCATTCCCTTCGCACAACCGCCGGTAGACGAACTCCGATTGGAAGTGAGTGGATGGAGGAGGGCACAGAATCCAAAATTGGCATTTCTCCTTCAATCCCACGCCCTCCCCCAACATCCCGACAAAAATTGATTGATTGGAGTTCTTCGAGATTAGTGTTCGAAGCACTGTTAGTGAGTCTTGGTCTAATTTGGACCGACCGATTTGCTCATTCCATCGCTTTCTTTTCCATCAGTGTTTGCTTTGGTCTAAAAATGCTCTTAAGCGCCCGCTTGCCGCAAGTAATTGGACTGGCACTTTGGACGCCACCGCCCTTCCGGCTCCGTGCGTGCCGCAGCAGTTGCTGACAGCGCTAAACTTTGACGAGAACTGCCTGCAGCTGAATGTAATGCGTCCGGCATCCGTGCCCTCCGGCGACGCCAGTTCTTACCAATTCCCCGTGTTGGTGTTCATCCACGGCGGTGCCTTTATTATCGGCGGCACTTTTGTGGAGGGGTACGCCAACATCTCCAACAACTTTGTCGCCCAGGGCATCGTTGTTGTCACCGTTCAGTACCGTCTCAATTTTCTTGGTACACATTCAGGGGGGCTTTTCGGGAAGGGCACTAAATCTTAATCAATCCCACGACATTTTTAATCTGAGGAGTTATGTTGGTCTTCAGGATTCTTCACGGATGGAACTGAACGGAATCCGGGCAACCTTGGCCTTTGGGACCAGCGGCAAGCGCTGCTGTGGGTGCGCGACAACATCGGCGCGTTCGGCGGCGCTTCCGGTCCGAACGTCGAATGGTCCGAATGTCGAAATTCCCAATGTCGAATAAGCCAAAAACTATCCGAATGTCGAATAGAACAAAAAAGTCCGAATGTAGAATTTCTGAATGTCGAATTTTGGTTGCGGGGATCCCCGGTTGTCCGTCCCCGGTATCCCCGTTCCCCGGTTTGACCGGAGATCCCTCACTCCCCCCTGGGGTCGATTCACCTCTACGAGGGAGGGAGGTTGCGGGGATCCCCGGTTGTCCGTCCCCGGTATCCCCGTTCCCCGGTTTGACCGGAGATCCCTCACTCCCCCCGGGGGTCGATTCAACTCTACGAGGGAGGGAGGTTTTCCTCGGTTTGACCGGAGATCCCTCACTCCCCCCGGGGGGTCGATTCAACTCTACGAGGGAGAGGAGGTCAGCGGCGTTAGGACCGGTCGACAAAAGACCGGTTTCAGCTGTCGGGTCATTAAGTGAAAAACCCCCGTATTTAATGTTTATATTTTTAGTTTCTTTCGGACGTTCTTTTCATTATGCCAATTTTGGCCGAGGCGCGGCTGAAAGCGGAGCTCGGGTGGCCCGTGTTGATCATGTGAACAAAGGGCACGCCAAATTGTTGCCCTTCCCCGGGGTGGCACATACCGGTGAGAGGGGGGGGGGGGAGAGAGGAATTTGTGGGGTTTTTCAATTCAGCCGAATATGCCTTCACATTGGGCGTGCCATTGCTCGGCAATTACGCGCTGGACGAAGAGGACAAAAACGTCAGGGCAACAATGGCACATGCCTACGGCACTTTTGTGAAGAACGGGTGGGCACAGACCTAATCAGTCCTCGAAGTAAAAAGCATTTTAAGCGTGCCGAACACGCTGAACGACGAAACGAATTGGCCTCGGCTCGGCTCTGACCGCCGTCAACCCCTCCAATTAACCCGCATCAAATATCCCAAACCCGTGACCGAAACGGAGCCAACGGACGTCGCGGAAAAATTGAAATTTTGGCGGAAACTGTCCACGCTAAAAGGCTACGGAGGAATGACGGGCTTTGCCAAGGAACTTCCCTGAACATCGACCACTCGAATTGATGTACAAATTGTTTTTAATTAATTCACCCGCATATTTATTATATTTGTCAACAAAATCGAGAGGTCTAGTCAATTAAACACAAAGACCAAATCAAGTTTATTCCTTTATTAATTAGCTTAAATTTGAACAAATAAAAATGTCTCTTCGGAAGAGTAAAAAACTGTCAATTTAAGGAAAGGGATAGAATTAACAATTAATCATTTTCTAAGCAAATCAATGCGAAGCTTAGTTTAACAACAAAAGTTGCAAAATGCATGAATGAAGTCTGTGAAGCGTTTGCAAAGTCTGTAGAAGGTCTATTAACCTGAATTAAATATTAGTGCCATTCCTATCGCATTCTATCGATCAGAATCCGTCCTGTGCCGGCTGTCTTTCGTCCTCCGTCTCATATGGAGGCGGCAATTGGACGGCGCCCGGCTCCACCGACCAAATGTCGCGTGCGTATTCCGCAATTGTCCGGTCCGTGCTAAACTTTCCGGACGCCGCGATGTTGAGCAGGCACATTTTCTGCCATTTGTCCTGGTCCTGAAACAGCAAAAACCCCTATAGATCATTGACGGCAGAAGAGCCGGGGGGAACAGAGGAAAGTATCGTTTTTCCTATTAATGATCAATTGGATGGTCCGATTCAATAAATCAAAATAAATAAAATAGTTCCTCTTCCCCACCTGATAAGTCGCGGACACTTTCTCCTGGGTCTTCACATAGTCGGCATAGTCCGCACAGACGTAAAAGCGGTCGTGGTTGCGCAATGAGTTGGCCAAGTCCTTGAGTAGGTCGGGGTTGTCTGGCGAGAAGAAACCGCCCTCAATTTGCTCGAGAATCTGCGTCAATTCAGCGTTTTTCCCGATGAATTCGTTGGCGTCGTATCTTTGCGATAATTCGAATAAAAAAGAAGCCAAAATATCGATTAATTCACAAAAATTAATATTAAAATAACAAAACAGACATTACCCTTTCTTTTGAAGTGCCTGAACGTCCTCCACGCGCATGCCAAAAATGAACTGCAAAGGAACGAATAATGCAATTGAAATGTTACCGGAGCAAAAACATTTTAGAAACTACGTCATTGACAAATTTAACGTTTCAATGCAAATTCTACTATATTTTCATCGCCCATCTCCTCCGCCATCTCCACGTTGGCACCGTCCAAAGTGCCAATTGTCAACGCGCCATTGAGCATAAACCTGGACAGACCGAATGCAGTGGTGGGAAAGCCATCAAAGCATACTTCATGTTCCCAGTTCCGGATGCTTCCGTGCCAGCAGTGGAAATTTGCTCTGACAAATCCGCCGCCGGGGTGATTTTTTCAGCCATCGACACGCGGTAGTTCTCCAGATAGACAACCTTAAATCAAAATGTTATGATATGTACAAAACTATCACGAAACCAGAGACGGTTATGACACCCACCTTCAATTTGTCGCCCACAATCGGATCATTGTTCACAACGGCAGCAACTGAATTGATTAGCTTGATGATCTGTTTGGCCATGTGATAACCAGGAGCAGCCTGAAAAGAATTACACCAAAAGCTAAAAAGCCACCACCGTCTTCCCCTCTTACCTTCCCTCCGAACATCACCGTCCTCGGCACCACCTTCTTTGCCGGATCCGCCTTGATCCGGTTGTACAGCGTTATGACATGAAGTGCGTTCAGCAGTTGTCGCTTGTACTCATGAATGCGCTTCACATGAACATCGTACATACCTGACGTCATCAGATTTAAAATGTCAATTGTCCCGAACCCACTCGCTGCGTTAATGTCCACATCGAATTGTTCTTTGATGTATTGCGCAACTCGGAGTTTGTTGTCCCGTTTGATGCGCCCAATGGCGTCCAAAAATCCGGCATTGTCCGCGAATTTCTCCAGCTCACGAAGCCTATAACAATAATGAAGAATGAAACCCTCCACAATTCTTTTCCAAATGATTAAAAAATTATTCCTAATCATAAACAAGTTAATTGCGTCATGATCAGCCAGCAACAAAAAACATAACCAACTTGTTCAAGTCGTGAATGAAATCATCGCCAATTTTGTCGCAGATCAAATCAGCCAACGACGGATTGCACAACAAAAGCCAGCGACGCGGTGTAATTCCATTGGTTTTGTTTTGGAAACGCTCCGGGAAGAAATCGGCAAAATCTTTGAAACTGAAATTTGTTGTCCGTTGATATTGGCAATTTGAAAACATATGGAAACTTGAGAACTTTTTTGAAAAAATGGTGCCCGGTTTCATCTTTTAAACACAATTTTAGTGTTGAATAACTTTGGAGTCCCCCATATTTTTTTGCATACGTTTGAGTCTTCAAAAGATCCGAGTGCAGCGCGGCGACGCCATTTGTGCAGTGAGAGCCAATGATGCAAAGCTTAAAATTCAAATTATATTTTAATTTAAGTGCCATCAAAAAACATTTACATTTGCCATGTTGATCCGTTTCTCGCCGTACTGATCAGGCTCCTCCACAATGGACATGCGTCGCAACCGATCAAAATCTCCGGGGTGTTTTTTGGCAAGGCTCTATTGGTTAATTGTACTAGTAAATACAAAAGAAAGGTGCAAATTCAAATTCCTTAAAACGTGCTCATTCCCACTACACATACTTCCATAAATCGTTGGTTGATCAGGTAAATTATTTCCAAATGACGAGGCAAAAGATGTTCAAGCATGGCGACGGGCCATCGTTCCAATGCTTCTAAAATGGTCGGAGACTTTTTTTGTTATAATTTATTTGTTTTAACCAAAACTTACCGGGCAAAAGTGTGTGGTTGGTGTAGGCAAAAGTGCGAACACAAATGTCCCATGCTTTGTCAAAGCTTAGACCCTCAACATCGACGAAAAGACGAATCAACTCGGGGATGCCGATGGACGGATGGGTGTCGTTGAGTTGGATCGCAACCTTTTTGTGAGTATGATACCATTTGGGAAAACGCAGAGTGGTAACCCAACCCTCGCAAATGCTTTTAAAAATCCAAAAAAGTTGCCTTTTTCGTCAGAACATTTTTAGAAAATGTTTTTTTATTTTGACACAGTTGAAGCTGGTTTTTGAAAACTGCAACATTACTTTGTCCGGAAAGGTGTCAAAGTCGACGCGCACCGGATCCCGGCAGCCGTAGTTGCTGGACTTGAAGCGGCGGACGATGTCCTGGAGGGTGGCCGCCACCAGAAAGTACTGCTGCTTCAGACGAAGTTCCTTGCCCACGAAAATGTTGTCGTTGGGGTACAGCACGCGCGTGATGTTCTCGGAAAGGTTGCGATCCATCACGGCCTGGATGTAGTCGCCGTCGTTGACTTAACACAGAAAAAAACATATTGTGCGGATGGAATGAACAAAAGGTTGGGGCCTAAATGCTTCGAGAGCCGATAGGTTTTATAGGAAGGAATACTTTTGGTTCGTGTCTCTGGATTGACACTAACAAAAAGCACTAAATTCAAGGAGTTTAGGGCGACATAATAGTTTGATCCAAGGTTTATTGCTCACAAAATTTCAGGTGGAAATGGTTTTCCGCTTTGGCCGACCACAAGCGCAGTGTGTTCACCACGTTGTTGCGGAACCCCGGGACGGGCGTGTCATAAGGCATCGCAAAAACCAGATGAGTATCCTTCCAGTGGCTCTAAAAATACTTCCGGTCTTTCAAACTGAGCTTCCCTTTTCCCAAACCTTTCCGTTTACGTCCTTTTCAACTCGTCCGTAAAGGTTCACCGGCAGCATGTATTCGGGTCGTGCCTTTTCCCACGGATTGCCAAAACGAAGCCAATCATCCGGCTCTTCGACCTGAAGAAATTTAAATTTACAACCTGGACAATTTTTAATTAAGATTTTACCTGCCATCCGTCGCGAATCAACTGCTTAAAAATGCCGTATTCGTAACGGAGTCCGTACCCGTACGCGGGGATTCCCAGCGTGGCCATCGAGTCCAAGAAGCAGGCGGCGAGTCGGCCAAGTCCCCCGTTGCCAAGCCCAGCGTCCTCCTCAATCTCTTGCAGCTCCTCAATGTTGAGGCCAAGCTGAACCAAAGAACCGTATTAACGGGATCAAGTACACAAATGCGACGAAATGTTGCAATTCGATTGCCTGATAAAGAGCTTCGTCCACCGTGGCTTGCATGCCCAAATTGAGCATTGTGTTGGACAGAGTCCGGCCCATGTAAAACTCCAATGAGAGGTAATAAACGCGCTAAAAAAACAAATAAAAAATAGCAAAATGGACAATTTCCGTTACCTTCGGGTCCTTTTCATAGTAATGTTGCTGTGTCCGAATCCATCGGCTGACCAAATGGTCACGGACGGTGTGGGCAAGTGCTGAAACGGACCAACAAAGGAAATTTATGCAATTCCCCTAAAAACAACTCCAATTTCGGACTGTCCATTGCCAACAGCACTTACCAAAATAGTAGTCACGCGGAGTGGACACATTTCTGTCCTGGATAAATTTAGTTTCATTACAACCCAATTTTGTAAACCAAAAGAGATTTTCCAAGGCAATGTGGAAGGGTCTCACCCAACTCATCAACACCCAACTCATCAACAACCCAACTCATCAACAATCAAGATCGGGCAATAACTTGTTTTAACCTTAACCGATTCAAAAATACTTAAAGCCATTCGAAAGAGCTCAAAGAGTTGAAGCTAACATTAAGTTAAATTTTGTGATTGGACAAGTTTCAAAAAAGTTATGGCCAGAAAACGCATAAGAACCGGAATTTTGAAATTTTATCGTTTTCTAGCCATAACTTTTTTGAAACTTGTCCAATCACAAAACTTTAACTTAATGTTAGCTTCAACTCTTCGAGATCTTTCGATTGGCGTTAATATTTTCTGACTCGGTTAAGGTTGAAGCAAGTTATTGTCCGATCTTGATTGTTGATGAGTTGGGTGTTAATGGGATGGGTATTGATGAGATGGGTTGACCCCAATGTGGAAATTTATTCCTAGAATTTAAAGTTGCTTATTTTAATTAAAAATTCATTTAGGAATTTTGGCTAAGGGGCAAAATTTCGGGGTTTCGTACATTATTTATTATTACAAATTTTTTAAATCGAACTTTGATCATGGAAAAGTGTAAGTGGCGATTGAATGTCTTTTTGATGTTGGCGACATTCTCCACCTGCGCAATGCCACGCACACTGATCTGCTTTCGGCGATCAAAATCGTCGTTCATCTGGAAGTTTTAAAAAAAACCAATGCTTGCGGGAAAAATTTTCGCGAATGAAGAAAATAACAATATACCAACCATCAAATGGCTATTATATAAAGTGGTGGCTTCTAGGTGCTAAAAATCTCGTTTTAAGTAGCAGTTACAATCAAAATCCTGCTAAGAATTACAAAAGTGCCAAAGTAGGTTGTAACTTGGGTTCTAAAATCACGATTTATGTTTTTTTATAGGTACTAAAAAGTTGCTTTGAAAAATGTGAAATTTTTTTTTCAAATCGAAGAACCGTTTATTGTATGAAAAGAACCACGACTCCCTCAAGATAAATTATACCTCTGAGGGCCATGCGTGTGGCTTCCCCCCCCCCCCCCTCTACTTTTTTTCCTTCACTTTCTTTTCATCTGTCCCTAGAACCAAAATGAAATGAAAGTGTTTGTGGAAAGAAGAGTCGAAAGTGAATGGTTGGTTGGTGGTTATGTACATAATATGATGGAATGAGTGAGTAAACAACTCATCGCCTCATTGTCGGACTGAACAAAAAATTAATAAATTCGCCCTTCGTCCATCCCCCTCCAAAGAAAGGAAACACAGCAAAAGTTTATTATCATCTATCGATTCGAACATTTTTTGTAAAAAAATATGTAGTAAAATGAGAAGAAAAGAGTAAAGTTTGGTTCCCCCCCCCCTTTTTTTTGTGGTAGAGGCTGGTCCCTCCCCCCCCCCATTCCAAAATGAAATTTATTTTAAAATGGAGGGGACAGCCTCACAAATCAGTTATTACTCTGTCAAGAAATGGTTTGTTTTAGGGGCGAAGAACACGATTCTAAATCTGAAACCTAAAATTCGTTGGCCGGAAATCAAAAGGTTAGAGAGCAATAGCGCCAAAGTAGAGCTGGGATTTATACATATGCACCAGAAACTACATTTTTAACAATTTTGCCAAGGTAAATGCTCCGAAATCCCAGCCCAAACAATGGGCACTGAAACGAATTGCTCCGTTAGATTTGAGTTAGGTAATTCTAATTTGTTATTCTTTTGGGTTTTCGCTATTTTCCTCCACAAATTATCTTTCTTAGCAGAATTTGTTATTGCAAACACAATGAATCACTAATGATCATTCCTTTCAATAAATGAGCAAATCAGCGATCGTTCAGACAAATTCATCGTTACGAACATTGGCGTTGTTTAATTATTTCGTTTACTCATAGCGAAATGAAAGTGATGGCATCGAATTGGAGAACTCAGATTTTGTCGGGATGTTGCGGAGGGCGGGGAATCGCTGATTAAATTTAAATTTATTCATTCACCATCAAGGCCACGCCGTAGTACATGCCCCACTGCAAATTTAACGCAAAACCATAGAGCCGACCTTTATTACCTTTCTAAAAATAATTTATTTTCTGCATGTACATATTTGCCTACAATAAAGTTGGATTGTTGCCACGCCGGTTTCTTAATGCACATTTAATCGATCACCAGTAAATTTGTAAAATATTAATGACCAATCACTTCATATATTCCTCCTGTCTCTTCTCATTTGGAAGTAAGCAAAAGGCGTAGGTAAGTGATTTGCACGTCACGCTCCATTTCGCTGAGCCGTGCCGCAACTCCACTCATTTCGACAGCGTGGCCGAGCCGAGTACCTCCTAAAATTATTATCGAATTAATCGCAAATCCTTTAATATTTTGATGACCGTTTGTTTGTGTTAACTTCCAAAATAAACACCTGTATCAGTTCGCTTGGCACCGTACACAACTTTGCCATCGTATTCATTCACCGGCACGTTCATGTCCGGGCCAACTCTGGAGATTGTGATGCCAAGATGTTCTTCAATTTCGCCCAAATACTTAAATGTTTATAGTCACCAAATAATTATTTTGTTCAAAAAGAAACTAAATTTTCGGGTCCGGGTTTCCCAAATGTACCCCTCGCCGCCTTATTTGGGAACAATGCTATATATACCATTATGTGGCAATAAACGCACGTTGAGTTCGTTAAACCATTTGGTACACCCGCCATGCTCCACCAGCTTTGTGTTATTACAGTTAGCGCCCCGACTCCGGCATTGGTGGTACCACACCTTCTCCGGCACTGTGGAAACCAGCGAAATTGCTAAACCCATCCTGAAAATCTGCGAAGTGCCGAAAGGACAAAATATGAGCAAAAAGAGCAAAGCGAAAAATGAGTCAATTTTGGTTGACCTTTCTGCGCGCCCAACTCGTCCAATTCGATGCACGTAATTCGCTTTATCTTCCGCCGGGGGCATCGTCACATTTACCACTGAAAAGAAGCAAAAATTCGCAAAATTAAGCAAAATTTTCGTTGGCACCAAAGGGCACTCCGCCGATGTCGAGGCCTCGTGCCGCCACATCCGTACAAATCAGAAAGCGCACTTTCCTCTCCTAAAATTATTGCGTTGTTTTGCTTCGTCAAAATGTCCAAAAAACTTTAAATAGTTTCAAATTGCGCGTCCGTTCGTCCGCGCTTCGGTCTCCGTGCAGACAAACACAGTTGAGCCCCCGTGGCGCCAAGAACTTCTCCATGTTGTCACAGTCCAATTTGGTACTGAACAAACGGACAATTTTCTCTTTATTCGTATAGAATTTTTGAGATAAAACCGGCAAAAAATGATGGCCTGGTCCATTTTATGCTCCTCAATAGCCTTCAACAAATATTCCCCCTTCAACACTTTGACCGCCTCTGACAATGTTTCCGGATTATCGCTGCCCGCACGAAGTTGATCCCGAGCGTGAACGGCATCGGTCTGATGGGTTCCCTTTTTTCAAAGATTTAAAACAATAAAAAGACCTGAACAGATTGGCCTGGCTTCGAACGAAGTCGAATCCAGCTTTTGTCCTCATGGGGATCAACCATACAAACAACCGTAAATTGGGGGAAACTTATTCAAAATAATTTAACCGTTACATTTATTAAAATATTATTTTGAATATATCAATTAATAATATAGTATTATTTGCCTGATGGACCGTCTCGGGCACAGAGTCCTGCCCCTTCAAGTCGATCCATTGCGGGAAGTACATATATTGGGTCTAAAAGGGGGCAATTACATTAATCTTTTTTGCGTTAAACACACCGCCAACCGCTTAACGGCCATATTATGAAGGGTTGCGGAGCAGACAATTATTTGGAGACGATTTCCATCGTCCGAATATTTGGGAATTTGCGAGTGCAACTCGTGCACAATTTGGGCCGAGTCGCTTTGACCTCCGAGCAGAGAATCGGCCTCATCGAGCACAAAAAACCTAATCTTTAAATAGAAAAAAGGTACGGAAGGCCTCCAAAATAGTCACTAATTAGCTATCCCTCCTCTTCATATGGCCTACGTTGGATTGACCTGATCAAGCGCAATTTGACCCTCCTGAACAAGTCCCCGGATTCGGCCTGGAGTACATGTCAAAATGTCCACGCCGGAGTTGATAGCCGCCACCTGTTGTCCCATTGGAATGCCGCTTACAGCGAGAACATTTCTAAAATCTAACAATTTCTTAAATTAATCACTCGGTTCTTGTTTCGCCTCCCACACAACCAAAAGCATTACCCCCCCCCTTTTTTGTTCACCTGATTTTCGGCTTCTCCAAATACTTTCGAAAACGCTCAATTTGGTCGTGCGTTTGTTGTGCCAGTTCCTTCGTCGGCTCCACGACTAAACACATCGGTGCATTGGACTTCCGTTGCTGTGGCCCTTCAACGCCTCCCCCCGCCGACGCTATCCGTTGGCCGCCCTTCACCGACGAGTCGATTTGACATGCCGGCACGGCACGGCAAAGTGCCACCCAATCCTAAAAAACAAAAAGAAATTTGCGAGTGTAAATTATAGTCGAAATTATCAAATTGGATTTAAAAAACGCACTCCTTTTGGGGAGAAGCGCAGCGGACTCTGGCCAAAGTTAAGCCGAATTCGCGCATTCTTAAACGGGAGAGGAAGTCGATCAGACAAACTTTTGAAAATTTTATTAATGTAATAATATTATAATCGCTCATTTGAGGAATGACCGTTTCTCTGAACCAATCCGTCGGCTAACATTTTGATCGCCAAACCCAATGAGAATGATTGACGACTGACTTTGATCACAACGGCGGGGAACAGTCCTTGCTGAATTTGCTGCTGTTTGAGGGCGAAGGCCATCGGAAAGTCAATCCCATTTTTGGAAAAGTGCACTCTGCCCAATTCAAGGTCCAAAAAGCAGCCAATGGTGTCGCCCAACGTAAAACTTTGTCCATAGTCCTCAAATTGGCCCGCGTGGCTCTTCTTGCCCGTGCCTCCGAAACCCCAGCCCTGGTCATCGGTTCCTTGAAGATTGATTAATATTATATAAAACCAATTTGCTGATTTTAAAACAAAAATGTGAACAATGCGTCTTTAAATAAATAATCCATTTGTCTTGGAAATAACCAGAATGGCGGGTACCTAAATTAAGATTTGCACGCGCTGTGGACCATCCCATCCGGCAAAGTCCGTCACTTTCGATGAGTGCCTCATAATAATATTTGCCTGTGAAAGAATCCAACGCTTAAAATACGATAAAAGTCCCTAAAAGCAAACCGGAGCCCTTAACTCCTCGCACAGCACGCGTTCCACTCCACAACTTCGGATGGTTACTCTCGCAGACCAACCCACTGATGTCGACGCCCAAATTGTGGTCACGGTCGAAAATGTTCATGCGCCAGCTGTTGTCTGAGCCAATTTAATGCGTTAAGCATTTTAAATTAATTTAAACAATTTAATGCACCTTCAACAACAGCCCCTTGGCGGTTGGGTTTTGGCGGTTGCATAGACTCGAAGACAATTTGAAGAATCTAAAAAAACATCAAATTCATTTAATCCACCGAAGTGAACCGACCGGAATACAAAAAGCGCCCGTCTTGCCGCTGCCCGTTTCTGCGGCCTGAAAACTTTTAACCTTAACAAAAATGAACAAAAAACACCCAAATTTGAGCTACCTCAGTCAAAAACGCCTTTCGATAATGGTCAAAGCCACCTTTTTTGAAAGAAATTTCAAACTGTGGAGAAAACCGTGGGTTCAAGGCGTAAATCCGATTCTGCCCTTCATTTTGAACTGTTTCAAACCCCCGGACTCAAATTTGAAGCTTTTTTTAAGTCCTAAGGGGCCGGGCATACAAAATGAGTGCCAGTTTGGACAACGAATTTGGTCTAAGCTAGTCCCACATTAGTCAGTCTTGCAGTTGCGTTGTGTTATTATAAATCACCATGCAAACGTCGCCCCCTCCGAGAATGGCGGGAATCGCTTCCGATTGAATGTCCGTCGGAAGTCTGAAAAGAACCGGTAAAAGACTCAAAAAATGAATGAATAATCCTCACGTCCAATCCAAATCATTGAGTGCTGTTGCAAGCTCCGACAAAACGCCCAACTCCTCAAACGCCGTCATTATAATTTTCTAAGCAAAAATAAAAATATTAATTTAAATTCTGAATGACAATTTACACCAGAATAAAATTGGCAGCCTTTCCGCAAAGGAGAAAAACACAATTAAAATGATCATTTAAAAGATATTTTATTCAAATGCATAAAATAAAAAAACACAAAAAATCAAATTGAATGGGCCGTGCCAACTCGTTCGACAACTTTAGCACGATCAATTGCTTCAACTGATGCTAATGTTTTCCGGGTTGTAAACAGTGTCTTCATACACATCCTGATTCCGCACATCTTTTGACATCAATCGGGACGCCAAATAGGTCGAACTAAATCAGAAAATGGAATTAAATTGGTCCAAAAAAGATAATAAACGTATGGAGGGGGGCAATCCTTAAGAATGGGGATCCCTACTTCATACTTTATTATTTGAGCTAAAAATTTATATCCGGGGGGTTTCAGGGGTGCTGATCACGAACGAATCTGACCTTAAATTTTGTCAAATCTTTGATTTTTATTTTTTGATAAAAAAATTAGGGATCCCCATTCTTAAGGATTGCCCGTGGGGGCTATGGGGCTTTTGCGTGGCGGCCCATTAATAAAAGCGTCCACCCATTTTATTACTTAGCCAATGTTTGAGGGGAACAGCAGCAGGACCACGCCCCCGCCTAACTGTGGACATAAACTTGCCTGAACTGTTTGCTGGGGTCGACAAATTGATATCCTTCGGGATTTGGCAAACCTTGCCGATCGATCACACAGCGCCCATCCGCCATTACCTAGAGGGAGTGAGAATATTTTGTGCGCGGAAATAAGCTATTGGCAGAAGAGTTTAATGTGTTGACAGAAATGTTACTGATTTTCAATTGAAAGGTTAAGGAGTTGGAGGAGGTCAATCACCTCCAAGTGATTTGCATCTGCGGGCCCGGGCTCTCCGTCAGGAAAGGTCACCGGCCGTATTTCGATCAAATGTTTGATCTTCCACAACTGTTTGTTGGTTGAGAGCGTATTTTTGAACACTTGCATTTCGCCCGGCCGCGCGTGCTTGCCGAAGAGTTTGGACACCTGATCACTGTAAAAACAAAGCCATTTAAAAAATGAAATATACCAAAAGAAGCCATCCACTTAAAAACGAACAAACAATGATAACTTTCGGGAATCGGGACCTATTGCAAACAATCCCAAACCTCCCAAGTCACCGACCCGATCTTTGGTCCCGATCCGCTGTGCTCGCGGTACAACCATGCCACCCACAACTTGGGAGCCTCGGCAGGCATTGGGTCAGGGAACGTGGCGCACTGCTCGCCCAACTCGTCCATGTCCAGCTTGTTATACGCGTCGTTGCGACGCGGCAAATAGCGCCACCAGCGCGCATTCTTGCGCCACACCCATTGATTACGAATCTGTTTGGACATCGCTAAAAACAGCAAAAACAGTTGAATTACCTAGCGACTTAAAACCTAACAAATAAATTTTTGTATAATTCCTTAAGAAAGCATCCCTAAAGCTCCATTTTTGTTAGCGGTGCATAACCGAACCAAAACTTTTCGGATAACCGAACCGGAACCAAGCCGAAAAAATCCCGGTTCTACGGTTCGGTTCGGAACCGCCAACCCTACAATCGGCACCGCCGCACCTATTCATCCTCGTGTAACCCAAAATTTTCGGGAATTGTTCTTTTTTTCGATATCCGCCCAAAATAAACTGAAATGAGGGTAAATAGAGGAAAAAACGCCTCAAGGCATGGAAATTTTTTGCAAACATTTCGTGTTTGATGACAGATTTTTGGGGGCAGTATTTGGGTTTGTTCTACGCATTTTTGTTCAGCGAATAAGCAAGAAAGAAGTAGCAATCCAACAGCATTTTCAGTATTGCAACAAATTGCATATATGTAAGTATTATTCATAACTAATTTTCGCGAAAAATTACTTTTAAATGGTCAAAATAACAACAAAATATATATAAACAAAAAAGCAGTCATAAATTGGATTGTGATAAAGCTGACGAAAAACCAGAGACAACATACATATTAAGAGTGATGGTTGTGGAGGAGGGAATCACTGAATCATTTTTAATCTCTAAACCATAAACAGGCAGAGGACGGAAAAAGGGGACTTTCTGCGTCTGAAAGAGTCCAAACCAACGGATGGATTACCCCCCCCCACGCTCCGTTCATTCTTTTTATCCGGTGGAATTGTGTCAATGTGCCGACACTTTTTGCTGTTGATGGCCTCCACTGCCCGTAGTCGTCGTCGTTGTTGCTGAGGTCATCGTTGTCCCGCCATTGTTACTGCTGGCGGCGGTTGTCGTTCGGTTGTTCTGTTGCTGTTGTTGAGGCGGTCCAGAGGACTGAGCAGTCGACGCCGTCTTCTTCCGACGACAAACGCGCCGACTTGAGAAAAATGACAGTCAAATTTGTTAAATTTCGAGTAAAAATAATTAATTAATCACTGCATTGGCCAATGCGCTTGCTGACATTCCACAGTGCAATATGCTGTGTTCCTGAAAAAGATTAATTGCATAGAACGTAAAAGTGACATTAGAAATTAGCATATGGCAGGGGGTATGGTGCTTCGAACTTAATTCTTTCGGTGTTTTTTAAAAAGTTTGGTGTACTTTCAGTCAACAAAATTGTTTTGAATGTGTACCAGCAACAGTGGTAGATGGCCTCCTGAAATTTATTGCAATGTTCACATAAAAGTTGACAAATTTGTTAAACGCTCGCCTTTTCGCACTGCCAGCACCACTGTTTTTTCTTGATCTGTTGGATCTCCCGCCTCTGCTTCTCCGACAATCGCTGCACCTCCTCCTGGAGACGCCGTTGGAAAAGCTCTTCCTGTCGAACCCTTGGAAAAAAATAATTGATAATTTCGACGCGTTAAGTTTGTGGGAGCACACCGTTCGGCATCCATTTCCTCCCTGCACTGTGCCATGTACTCCGTCTGTTTGCGCTGAAGCTCGGCCAAATACTCTTGGTGAAGCTAAAATGCTCAAACAGACACCGTTTAAGTACTTTGAGCCGGGCCTTACCTTTTCAGTGAGTTCCACCAACAGCTTCTCCCTGCTCTGCTCGTACTCCTTCAACCACCGCTGCTGCAATTCCATCAGAATGTCGCGCATCCGCGACTCCGAGATCATATGCTGCCCATCCAACACGTAATTGTCACTGTAAACACAATGAGAATTTGTTGACCCCCCCACGGCAAAAGAAGTCTTCTCCCCTACCTGTACGTCGGCTCCACTTGCAGTGTCGGAGGCCTGGGCTCCGTACCGCCGACAGACATTCCCGCCACGATGCCGTCCTCGCCCACCAACATCGCGTCTTGTTGCTGGTTGGACTGCTGCTGTTGCTGCTCATGATCCTGCTTGATACTGATCATTCTGTCTTCAAACGCTCTTTAAAACTGTGAAAGTTGCATATTATTAAATAAGAAAATATGTGCGGATTAAGAGGACAAATCCGTAAACACATTGCAAGAAAGGCGTAATAAATAATTTATAGTCCTTTTTTAGAATTATGGTTCGTCTACAAAACACAATCTAAGAATTGCTGCGTAGAAAAGGAGAAAACCGAGAAAATTAAAGTGAATTATTATTGAGGAGAATTTTGTTCGGGTAAGAAACAATGGGAATAAGTGGAGATTTTTATGTTTTGGAGGACTCCATTCCGTTCACATCCGGTGAGTGTCCTTTTCAATGCGTTCCATTTGGTCGTAGTCTGACGCGTCGAGTGGCGCAATTTCACGACCTTAATCAAAATGTTTTAAAATTAAAAAAAAACCCCCCGGGGTTAGTTTTACCGAAGTGCTGCTGGAAACTCAGCACAAAATCCATGACAATGTCCGAATCGACCAAATTGATCACAATACCCGGCTTCCCGAAGCGGCCGGTACTTTAATTAAGAATAATCGATTGTAATCTTTGTTGTCTAGTCTAAGGGTGTAGTCGTAGTGGTGGGGAGATTCCCCAACGTTCTACAGAAAATAATAATTTAAAATGCTAATACGACATCCACCCAAACTTCACTCCTTTAGCATTAAGTACAACTCACCGACCCATACGGTGCAAATAAGTGTCGTAGTCCGGTTTTGGGTTTTCTTCATAAGTTACCGGCGGGTCGTAGTTGATCACCAGGCTGACTTGCGGAATGTCAAGGCCTGAAACATCGACGATAAGCTTATGAACCTTGAAGCAACCCTGACGGGCCGCCCGATTAACCTACCTCTGGCCACCACATTTGTGGTGATCAGCACTTTCTGTTCGCCCCGCTTGAACTGCTCGACCACACGGGCCCGCTGTGTCACCTCCAACTCTCCATGCAACAGCGCCACGTCGCGGCCCTTCTCCTTGAAACGATGGGCAAGCCAAACAGTGGACGAGCGAGTGTAGCAGAAGATAATACAGGAAGAGATGGTCAGCACGGAGTACAGAGAGAGAATCTGACGGACAGAAAAGCTTTAAAAATTCAAAACATATTACTCAACAAATAAATTCCCTTTAATTTTCTGAGATACAAAACCGGTTTAAACCGGAACAGTTGGTTGGTGATTTAGAAGAATTTTGTGTCTAAACCGGACGTTTGGTTACTCGGTGTATTGGAGCTACCCGGTATCCGATGTGATGCGGTTTTTAACCGGTCTTAAAGCCCGCTAATATAGTAGTAGAATGAGAGAATTCTGTAACGGAATTTGCCAGTACGAGTGGGAGGATGGAATAATAGTGAAATAGTGACGGACGGTGGGAGACCAACCAAAAATCGATCGTAATCCACCGCTGCTGGAAGGACAGAGTGTTTACTGTGACTCTTCTCCCTTTGAATTGCAGAGAAAATGTTTTGTTTCACTCTGTCCCCTTTCCGTTACTATAACTCAAATACTATACGCATAAAAAAGTATGCCTATGCCTTCCCTGGGGCTAAAAGCCAAAAGAGATAGGACGAAAGGGAAGAAATGAGGTGAAGAGAAAGAGAGGGACGGGGACACGGTCGCCACCACCACAACATAATCTACGATAAATGTGCGATAAATATGGTGGAGAAGGGGAGGGGAATGCGTACGCCAACGCACTCGCGACTTGGGAAGGCGTACGTTTGAAGGGGGAGGCAAAACGGACAAATGGCGGAATCGGAAGGTGGAAAATAAAAATCACGTCGAAAACATAAGAAAAAGTCAAACAATAGTTTGAATTAAATGAGTGATCAAATGCAGAAGAAAAAAACTTGTCAAAATGCAACCCCATGTGCCCGAGGGGCTGCCCCTTGAACCCACTCACCGACTGATATTTGTCCTCTCGATCTCTGCAACGCACAAAATATTGTCGAATGTACGGTAAACTCTGGTCCTGACGCCGAATGCTAAAAACATCAAAATGATACCAAAAATAAGACATAAAATCATTTATTTATCACAGAAATCGGAATTGTGAAACGAACGTAATGACGGTCGGATCGGCTATGAGTTTATCGGCAAATTTGATGACAGCGTCCGAATAAGTGGCACTGAACAGCATGCACTGGCAGGTCGGATTAGAAGAAACGATCGAACTTTAAAGGGACGACAAAGGAAACCCAAAAGTTTTATTTCAATTTCAGAGAACTAACTTATGAATTCGGATGCTTTTGTCCTGGTATCCCTGCTGTCCAATCATCACGTCCGCCTCGTCCAATGCAAACGACACAATTTTTGCAGCATCAATGTGTTTCTGAAAGTGAATGGAATAATTTAAGCAGTCGCACGTTTTGAAGGGAATGCAATGAAAAGAGTTTTTCAGCGTTTTATTTGTAAATAAGCCGTTTAGCAAAAAGTTGATGGCCCAAATATTGTTGGTTTACCCGCATCATCCAGTCGAGCATTTTGCCGGGCGTTCCGATAACAATTTGTTCAGTAAAAGTCATGTCCCTTGGCACTAAACGAAGGTCGGCCCAAATAACAAATCAATCAAATTGTAGACAAAATGATAAATTGGTCCATTAATTTAGTGAAACATAAAATTAATAAAAATAAACTACTTTTAAAGACTAGGTTTAAGAGCTTTTCTAACAAATTTAGGAGATTTAATATTTGATTGAATCAACCGAATATAGAGAATGGTTGAAGCACCACCTGTTTCCCCTTTGACCGCAAATCGAATGTGCACATTAGGCAAGAACTGTGCCATCTTTTTGGCCACTTCGCCAATTTGTTGGGCCAACTCGAAAGTCGGTGCCACACAAATGCACTGGGGATGAGTTTTGTCGGAGTCGATTCTGTTCAGCATGGCCAGCAAAAAGGTGGCGGTTTTGCCAGTGCCACTCTGAGACTGGGCAATGATATCCTGGGGCCTGAAAAGTGAACAGACAACCGCCCTTTTCAATCATTTTTCTGTGAAATAATCGAATTTAAATAATTGAAAACCCAACGGCTCGCAGAGAAGGACCGGCAAGGCGGCTTCCTGTATTTTGGACGGCTGTACAAAGCCCATCATGTGAATTGCCTTGATCAGTTCGGGCTTTCTGATAAATTCAATCAAAATGTGTAAGTGAAGGGCACCATTATGTTCAGACAGACATTCTGAGCTCCTCAAATGTGTGTGCCGAGTAGAGAGGCGAGTTGGGGTCCCGCTGCAACTTGGACACCTCGGGCGTTCCTTCATTCAACTGGTTCAGCTTGTCATTGAGCACTTTGTTCAGCAGAGAAACTTCCGAGTCAGGAACTGCTGAAAAGGCAATTTTAAAAATTATTTATAAAAAGTTGCAAAATTTAAACGAAAATTACCTTTTTCATCAGAAGCCGACCAAAACGCGCCAACATTCGAGTCAGAATTCTCCATAATGATGGGCAATGGTTCAAAATTCGACTAAAAAATTTTCGACAGAATAATCCGAATAGTCCAATAATAAGTCCCGGATTCAGTAAATCCCCAAAACAACCCCTCCCCTCTCCAAAGTCTAAAAATCGAATTTTAGACCCCCCCCCACCCCCCGCGAAATCAATCTCTGGTTATGGTTTTGAGTACTTTTATCCAGAAAATGTGTATTTTATAAGGACGAAGGACCCAATTTCTAAGAAAGGGACAAAACGCCAATAAATGCGTAAAGAATAAACCTGAGAATGACCGCCAGTTTTTCGTTGTGCCCACTTCTTCTGTCGACAGAATAAATCCATTTAACCAATTAATGGAATTTAACGCTTTGAAAATGATTGAATGAACGAACAATACAATTAAGATGAGTTTTATGTACGCGAAGAAAAAAATTCTGCAAATTTAACGGATTGAACAAATGTTCGACACATACCCGAACTAAACGACACACAAAGTGAACATATTCACTCAAATAAAAAAATGTACAAGTCAAGGAAGGTGTTTTTTAGGTGTTTTGAGGGCGTAGAATCCGAATCTGAGCTCCATTTCGACTAGCTTCGAATCCTTGACCCCGAATCCGAACAATTTTTCAAATTTTTCAAAAATCAATTTGGCCTCAAATAATTCAAACACATGAATTCGATTCATTTTTGTTTTTTTTTTGTTGTAAGTTTGTGCTTTTTTTGCATGTTTTGAGGCCAAAGTTAAAATTTGGGTTCGGGTTCGGAATTGGTCAAATTCGGATTCTACACCATTGAAAATTGGGTTTATCCCGCGGGAGTCTCTCTCCCGCCTGGCTCAATTCGTCCGGAAAAAAATCCGACTCGCTACCCCTTTTTTACTTATTCAAAAACCGTTTATTACAATTAAAAATGCATGTATTTTTCATCTACTCGATGAGACAAAACGAACGGTACCATTTTTAGGCTCGAGTAACAACCATGAAGCTGAGTTATAGAGATTTAAAAAAGTAGCGAGTTGGGGTTCGTCCTTTTAAAAGTAGCCTTAGGATTGCAATTTGTTAATATATCCTTTTTTAAATTTCGAATTACTGTCGAAAACGATTAAATGAGGTTGTGAATAGTTCACTGTCGAGATTTCCTGTTGCCGGCCAGTTTTACGCGTTTTTTTTGGCGCCGTGCCGTTTGGGCGCCAATACTTTTCAACTAAATTACAGTATGTTGCAAAAGTTAGGAAACACCACCTATTCGCGCAGAGGTGATAGCCAGAAATGTAGAATAAGCCCTAAACAGCCTCAGCTTAAGCTCCTTAGGCCTAGGCCTTTTTAATTCAAAGTTATAGCTTAGGAATTCGCATTCAAAAAATGTTTGGCGCCGACAAATCTTAATAAAAATTTTTTTAATAAGAATTATTCACTTCAATTCTATTCCTTTTATCATATACAGTAAAGCGGGTGTGCCAAATTGTCCTTATTTATAAGATTTGTCCTTATTTCAGGCCTTCGTCCTTTTTTTCGAATTTTGACTTTCAGCCCCTCCCCCAACGAAAAATTGGGAAAAATTCTGCGGTTTTTGGACCATTTCTTAACAAATTGACCCCCCCCCCCCCCCTCCATAAGCTTGAATTGTTGTTGTAAGAAATATGATCAGTAATTTCTTTCTACACAAAAATTCACGTTTAAAGATGATCTGTATGCATCCGAATAGCTTTTTATCAAAATTCAACAATAATAAAAATCAAAAATATTAAACGACAAAATTGACACGGTCAATAACGCAGTTTTGTTCCACAGCTGGCAGCAGGTGGTTTTGTCTATTTATGCGACCGGACCTTTTGCCCGTGTACGATGTTTTCATCCTGAAGGCCTTCCTTAACGATATTTTGCATTCTTTTATAGTTTAATTCCTAACTGAGAAATCTGCTGGAAATGCCATTTTATAAACTTAATTTTGTAAAAACATCGCATTCCATTTGGCCAAGTCGTTCGAAATGTCCGGTTTTGGCCTATTCGGTGAAATGTTAACGTTCCAAAAAGATTGCCAGTTTCGTGTTTTAGCGGCAAAAAAACGTCGGAATGGACCATCCACCGGTAATTTACATTTTATAATAATACAAAAAACTCAAATAATCAAATCAAAACTAAAATTTATTTTGACAATTTTTTTTACGACTTAAAATATATTTTTTGCCTTTTACCATTCCATCGTTTTTGTTCCCTGGTCTATCGATTCTTCGCCCGCCCCACGGGGCCGAGAATAAAATATGACATATTCTTCTCGTCCGTCCGCCAGTCTCTTCCCATTTTTACCGTTTAATTTGCCGTTGCCATTTACGTCAAAACTTTGGCATCTCATTAAGAAAACGGCAGAAAAGGGGAGGAAACAAAGAACACAAAAATTTGTTAAATAATTAATAGTTCCAAAGTTCGGCAATTCTGAACATTTTTTGAAAAAAGTTGAATTAAATTTAAAATTAACCAATTTGAAGGTGTCTTTGGCGGCCCAGGTTCTCCCGGGACCAACAAATTGTGACTTGCTGGACTTCTAAACGTCCATTCTTTGGGTAACGTGCTGCTGCCATGTCCAATTTCGACTGCTCCCCCGAAAATTACAAAAATGGGCACTTTCCGTCCAATCCTCCGCCCGTCGTCCGCACTTCGTTCGGCGATGTGTTTGGCATTCGGCGGCGGTTGAACAGCGGCGTTCAAGTCGAACTTTTTCTTGGCATTCCTTTCGCGAAACCGCCAACGGGCGAATTTCGATTTGAGGTGAAAGTTCGTAAAACAGACACAAAATTCTGCCGAAACGGCATCGTGTTGTGAGGGTCCCAAGACTTTTCTCGCTTCTCGACATCACTAAAAGACTTGGCCATTCAGAAGCCCGTGCCGCCCATCCCTTGGGCACCATCTCCGTTCCGGGCGTTCCAGTTCGGTCCGGCTGCCATTCCGCTCAGCCCCGGCATCGAGGCGATTCCGCCATCCGAGGACTGTCTGCAGTTGAACATCTTCCGTCCCGCGTCCTGCCTGTGCGCCCAACCTCCATCCGGGGCACTGTTACTGCCCGTGATGGTCTACATTCACGGCGGGGGCTTTGCCTACGGCTCCACACGTCAATACGGCTACGAAGGATGGACGGAGAACTTTGCGCCGAAGGGCATTATGGTGGTCACCGTCCAATACCGGCTGGGCCCGTTCGGTCCGTTAAAGGCCGTAGCGGCGACAAAAATAGGCATTTTCTCTTTCACATTAAGGCTTTTTGACCTTTGGGAGTGGAAGTGCGTTGCCTGGGAATTTGGGCCTTTGGGATATTTGCGCTGCTCTGCGCTTTGTACACAACGAAATTCGCGCCTTTGGTGGCGATCCCGACCGCGTCACTGTCGTTGGCCTTAGCGCCGGAGGGGCCGCCGCGGCATTGATGGCACTGTCACCGCACACAAGAGGTGAAGATGCCCCAAATATATTGGAGACAAATTCAACGCAATCTTCAAATAACGTGCAGATTGGATTTGCGGCAGCGTTGAGATGAGCGGGACGGCACTGGCGGAATGGTCGGCAAGTGGGCGAACGGAGGAGGCAAGCAGAGAATTTGCGAGAAGGGCGCTAATTATGCCTGGAGGGGCCGGAAGGGAAAAGGATGCCGTCAACTGCCGGCATTGGGAAGGAGGTCAGCAGCAGCAGCAGGCTGATCAGCAGCTGAAAAGGAGGTTGAAGGCACTGACGGCCGACCAAATTGTGGCCATAGCGAATGCAATGGGAACAACACGCGCCGACCCGAACCTTTTGGTGTGGGGCCCACGCATTGACGGCGACTTCCTTCCCCGCGACATCCCCGCACTGCTCCGGGAAGTGCGAGCCAAACCCGTGCTGATGGGAGTGACGGCCGAAGAGGCCGTCTATTTCAGTCAGTTCGAAAATTGGAATGGAACTTCCGTTTTTACGACCCGTATTTTCTATTTGCAGCCATTCAAGCCAAAGACCCGCTCATCAATCCGTTTGGAATTGCGCGGGAACGACTCGACAACTTCGGCACTAACGAATTTCGCGCCTTTGTCTATGGCGTTGTGTTGGGAGGCGAATTTCGACGGCATTTTGAGAGAGAAAATACCGAAAAAATGGAACATATTTTGTGTAGAGCAGAGACTGCCATCAGTGCCTTTTATTTGAGTGGAATTGGACACGATGAAAATGAAGTTGTGCCCGTTAAGCAAAATGGCAAACAGAAAAAGTTGGAGTGCAACCAATCAGCATTGGAGCAGTACACCAAGGTGAACTGTGAAATAAATCATGTGACTTAGGCATAGAATTATATGTACATCTAAATCTAACATTGTGTAACTTTGGGTCCGATTTTTGAAAAACTTTATTGCATTTTTTGCCGCCTCAGCTCGTCTCTGATTTGATGTTCAATGTGCCATTGTTTCGGATTGCCCAACTCCGTCGCCGCTGCGGTGTTCCCACTTTCCTCTATTTCAACGAGTACTTCAACAACAGTCAGTTCGAACCATGGACTCCGTTCAGAGGGGCAACACACGGTGAGTTTGACGCGCTTTTTTACTTAGCTTAAGGTGCGCTTTTTTACTTAGCTTAAGGTTCAAAATCCAACACTTTTGTGTTGATTCTCCGAAAATTGTTTATTGAATCGAATTTCCAAATGCACTTTCATTAAACTCGCCTCAGGCAACGAATATCCCTACCTCAACGGCCTCTTCCCCGTGGGTGAATTTCAATTCAACGAGGCGGATCGCCAGCATCGTGCCCTGTTGGTCCAAATGTTGTCCACATTCATTTGCAATGGGTGCGCCTGGGGGGGGGGGAGGGCATTGCCCCCGGAAGGGCAAACTTTGTGATTAATTTTCTGATCATCTCTGCAGGGAAAGGGCAATTCCGTCGTAAATGATCTGAATCGATCCCCTCCCCTCCGGAGTTTTTGTTGGACTTTTAACAGTTCTTCTCGGAATTTTTCGACATATTCCCAACACAATTTTCATTTAGTCGGCCAAGCCTAACAATTGGAGACGACCCCCGCCGCTTGTGGCCATCAAACATTGAGAAAAGCGAAGAGGAAGAAAAAGCGCTAAAATTTGTGCGAATTGGAAGCGAATTCGATGGCCGAGGCACCGCCGAAATTGCCGTTGTGGCGGCTGTGGAGCAAAGCGGCGCATTTTGGGCGGAATTCAGCCGCGAATTCGGCTTCGACTTAATACGGGGCATTGCTTACGACGAAACGACCGTTTATCCGAAGCCTTAATAATGTTGCGCCCCTTAAACATTTACGGACTAGGAAGCAATCGATCTGCTCGTTTTATTGTGATCATACGGGTACAATGTATTGTAAATGACCCAAAAAGGTAATAAATAGCATCAAAATATCCCAAAACAGTTTATTCCTGGACAAAAATAATCCAAACAATTTACCGACGTGCGCGAACACAACAAAATTGGCGATTGATTGATCGGAAGTATCGATTATTTATTTTTGATATAAGCCAAAAAAACAATGAACAAAAAACGGGATAAATAAGCTTTATTTGTGATGGTGATCAGAGGAAAACATTGGGGCGGGGGAGGGAGGAAATTTGCTGTTTTGTGATGATCAGAGCAGACGGTCGCATTTTTGCCGGTGGTCAACTGAAAGAGATGGGCCGTCCCGCACCCAACTTACCTTCCCTTTCTCTTCCTTCCATTCCCAAATCTGTCCAACAACCGGCCGACAAAAGACTATCACACACATTCCGCCACAAAACTACGGTCTCTGAGCCCATTCATTCGTCGCCGGCGTTCATTTCCTCCTCCGTTCCTACGACTTCATCCTCCTCGTTGTTGTTACGTTCGCCATTTTCTTCCTCATCTCCTAAAAATAATACATCAGCTATTAGGACGAAGCCCGACCAGAAGAACGAGCCTTGATCAGGCTCTTCCGCGCCCGAGCCCTCCCCGCCGTTCTGGGCAACAATTTGTTGCGGCTGTTCATCTCCCTCTCCCTCAGCCTCTTTCTCCACTTCCTCCTCCTCCTCCCCTTCCTTCTGTTCCTCTTCCATTCCCGCGGCCGTCTCTTCCGTGCCCCCCTCAACTTTCACAACAATGGCCGACTTTAACCCGCCGCGAACGTCGTCGTCGTCATCCGACTCTTCCGCCGTCGCATTCTTCGCATGACCAATCGCCCCTCCGAGTCCTCCGACGGAAGTATACGAGTCTAGACGTCGTAACTCGCGGTCCATTTCCTCACGTCGCAATTCAATGAGTGCTGAAACAAAGTAAATTGCGCGTGTTCCTTAATTGAAACTGAACTTCCAGAAATATTAATGAAACTAAACGCATTTCCTCCAATGATTTACTTTCAATTTTCTTTGACGACTCCTTGAGTAATTCCAAAGTGCGCAACGTGTGTTTGGAGGGGAGGAAGAACAGCGGGGGCTTAGTCTGAGTTTGGATGAAGCACTGAAGGCGGCGGAAATGTTTCGTCTTCTCCTCGGCCTTCAAACAAAATGCAAAATAAGCGAATTCAGTGCGAGACGTTCAAATTCCAAGTCACAATTTAGGCCATAGCAACGGAAACAGAAAACTATCCGTTTGGCGTCAAAAAACATTGTTAAAGTGTCGACCCACCGACTGCTCAATGGCCTTCTGACGTCGAAGAGCCTGAATTTCCACTTCCTTCTCGCGCTTCTTCGCCATCAGAGTCTCGCGTTCTCTCATAAGACGATTTCGATTTTCCTTCTCCGTCTCCTCCAGACGACGCTCCACCTCGCGCTGTTTCTCAATCTAGCAACGAATACAACCAAAATTACACAACCAAAATAGGCGCAATTTTTATGAAAAAATTCACTAAAAAAACCTGAGCATGTCCTTTATTTCCAACAGTCTTTTCCTCCTTCTGAAACTGGCGTAAAGTGGCTACCAAAAGGTTACCGAAAAGACGTCGGTTTCTTAAACGGGAAATAATTTATAATTTGTGATACGCAGTCAGAAATTGTAATAAATATATAGCGGCTGTCCAAAGCATCTATCAAAAGCCATTGACCGTACGTACCGGACTTGATCCTGTTTGTTTTCGTTCTTCTTCATCTCGTTGATTACCGCTGCACGCGATTTCGTCTCGATGGTGGGCATCACGACACTAGATTGCAAAGTGCGGTGAGAACGCGCTGAAGAGGGCGGGGAATAGTCACCCGGCGGACCCTCGTCCGCGTAACGCCCTCGCTTTGCATATCGATCACTAAAAAAATTGTAAGACGATCGAAATAAAACCAAATAAAAATTCGTTTCAGTATTAGCCGATCAACCTATTAAAGTAGAGATAAGACTTTTAAAAAACGGCACCCGTATCTGTACCTCGGTGGCAGTCTGTACCCGTACCTGTACAAAAGTACAGGAAGGATGCAAACGTCCGAGCACTGTATTCTGCATAGAAAAGTGCAAGCTGAATACAGGTACAATCCAACTCTACATAAAAGCATCAACTTTCTTTTCCTATTTATGCCTAAGGCACAAATGCCCCTCACTCGGATTCATATATTTTAAAATTGTGCAACTAAAATGCTTATCAAAGTTAAACCTGCTTTCTGGCCCGATAATGATTTTGCGACCACCGTCCTGCACGCGCCTAAACAAATGTTTAATGAATGGGTCACCATTTTCCGGACATACCGATCGAAGGAGGAAGAAACGGAGTCATTGATGGGTGCGCTTCTTTTTCGGTTGAACCTGTAAATGCAATCTTTAAGCAGCAGTTCAACGATATAGAACCCTCTATCAGCTCAGTGCCATTTAGAAATAAATCAAACATTTCATTTACTGCTTCAAATTCATTTTTGGACTTCCATTCGGCGTCCATTTTATAGCGCAGGATTGAGTTGAATTACCTTTCAGAAACACCGGACACCATTGACAAGTCCATGTCAATGGTCCTCAATTCGTCATACGCCTTGCTCAATGCGGAATTGACGTCCACCGCCATATCTATTCAACTGTGGGTTTTGTTTGTGGAGAAACTGTCGCTTTTGAACAAGCAGCTACAAAATTATGCAAGGCTGAGCAATTTTGCAATAAATCGAGTGGACCAAAGACTTAACTTCAATTAAAAATATGAATTTAAACAAAAATAAATCAAAGAATTAGCATGAGGGAGGTTTTCAGTCTATTATTTAGTAGTTTTGGACCCCCAAAACACGCTAAATGGGCTTTTTGTGAAAAATCCTGAGCTTTCTGAACCCAAACAATCATGCGGTCCAAAAAGCACACTAACTTCCACTCATAAGTCAGTTAAACGCAGTTAAATACATAATATTTTGTGATTTTTTACATGTCCATTTGGTTTCGTTATTTTTCATTACGCCAAATTAAACCGTATCACAAAAAGTCAATGAGTTTGTTTTGAACGAGAAAACGAACGCCCCAATTATATCGGGTGGAATTAAAGGAGAAATCATCAAAATTCTTTATTTTAAATAAAAAAATTGACAATGCGAACCGGCTAACTGCCAAAGATTAACTAAAATGCTAAACACAATTAAGAAGTTCTAATATATTTTCTATATTATTCAATTTTACAATCAAAAGAAAAATGTCCAGCGATATTGCCGAGAAGAAGGAAACAAATCCCTCCGATGCCGAAGAGAAAACCAAAGAGGTTAAAGGTCAATACAAAACATTGCCCGAAATGTGTTAAATTGTGTCTGTCCGACCAACTTTAGCGCTTGACGAGAAGGAAATCGCCGCACTGAACAGCTACAACATGGGCCCTTACGCAGAACAGCTGAAGCAGGCGGAAAAAGACATCGACGAGATTCAGAAACGCATCAACACTCTCTGCGGGGTCAAAGAGAGCGACACTGGACTGGCACCGCCCGCCCTTTGGGACATTGCTGCCGACAAAATGGCCATGTCTCATGAACAGCCTCTGCAGGTCGGCGTTGGCTTAGACACGCCCATAGCCCCTGAATTTTTTGGAGGGATGAATTGGTCCGGGATGGAGGCGGCCAGCCGAAAAACCAAAAACCACAATTTTTTAGTTTAATGTTTTGCACCATGACTATTCTGAAAAAAATTAAGATTTGAACAAACGTTAGAAAATTATTCCAAAACACCAAGGGCGTACCCAGGTTTTTAGGGGGGCTGATTTAAAAAAATGATTTTCAGGGGTGCGTTTTTTAGCTTTTTATTCCATTTTTGTTAAGCAATTTTTCGAAAAAATCTTTTAGGCGCGCATTTTCCGTTTTATTCCATTTTTGTTCATAAAATGCAAAGTTTTTTTTTGCAAACAAAACTCCAAAGAGAAAAACGAAAAGAAATAAAATATCTCACGTAAACCGTCCATTTATTTAGTAAAACCTATAAAATAATTTAATCCCCCCCCCCCCCAAAAACAGGTGGCTCGGTGTACAAAAATAATCAAAGAAGAGGGCAAAGATACGCGTTATATGATCAACGTGAAGCAATTCGCCAAATTCGTCGTGGACCTTCACGAGAATGTGGCACCCACAGACATTGAGGAAGGAATGCGAGTCGGCGTGGACCGAAACAAATACCAGGCACTGGCGGTGGAACGACGGCTTTTTCGGAATAAAAACTTTTTCAGATTCATTTGCCGTTACCAGCAAAAATTGACGCGTCCGTTACGATGATGCAAGTTGAGGACAAACCGGACGTCACTTACGCGGACATTGGCGGATGTGAAGAGCAAATAAAAAAGCTAAGGGAAGTGGTCGAGTTCCCGCTGCTCCAGGTTCATTAACACATTAAGCAAGTGCAATTTGCTCTCTTAATCTTAATTTGTTCAGCCAGAACGTTTCACCAGTTTGGGAATCGAACCACCGGTTTGTGTTGTGTCCATTCCAAACTTTTTATTTGAGATCGACAAAATGCATTTCAGAAGGGCGTTCTGTTCTTTGGTCCGCCGGGCACCGGCAAAACGCTTTGCGCCCGCGCGGTGGCCAATCGGACGGACGCGTGTTTCATTCGCGTCATCGGTTCCGAGCTGGTCAAGAAGTACGTCGGCGAAGGCGCCCGCATGGTGCGTGAGCTGTTCTCGCTTGCCAAGACGAAAAAGGCGTGCATTCTCTTCTTCGACGAGGTGGACGCCATCGGCGGGGCGCGCTTTGATGACGGAAAAGGCGGCGACAACGAAGTGCAGCGGACAATGCTCGAGCTGGTCAACCAGCTGGACGGGTTTGATTCGCGCGGGGCCATTAAGGTTGTTCTCATTATCCTATCAAGATTTCGAATAAAAAATTGCCTTAAATCTTAAAAATATTCAGGTTTTGATGGCCACCAACAGACCGGACACGCTCGACCCGGCCCTCATTCGGCCTGGTCGTATTGATCGACGCATTGAGTTCTGTTTGGTATGTGTCCCGTCGAACGCGAATTGTCAAAAAGCAGAAAAAATTGTTTTAGCCCGACCTAAAGGCCCGTGGGAACATTCTTCAAATTCACACCAAACGGATGAGCGTTGACCGAAACATTCGGTGATTTTATAGCAAATTTCAAAACAAAAGTAAATCCGGTAGTCCGAAATTTGACTGTTTATGCGTTAAACTTGAATATTTCAGATACGAATTGATTGCGCGGCTCTGCCCGAACACGACAGGTGAACGACCGCGTCGTCTTCTTTCAAACAAATGAAATTCGATTTTGAAGGTGCCGATTTGCGAAGCGTTTGCACTGAGGCGGGAATGTTCGCTCTGCGCGCGCGTCGAAAGGTTATCACGGAGCAAGACTTCCTCAAGGCCGTCCAAAAAGTGGTACGTTCAGCCATTTTAATGTTTTTACAGTGTTTCAATGGGAGGAGGGGGTTTTTGTTTTGCAACATCCGTAATTTTGGACTAATTTCGTAATAAATACGAAAAATACACAAAGTACCAATTATTTTTTCAATGGATTTCCCCCCCCCCCCCCCTCTCGCCTCCCCCAAAATTTTTTAGACGTGTAACCCATAATTAAATACGATCGAGTTAGGCCTTTGGAAAAGTTGTTTAGATTTAATTTTTTGTTTTAAAACTCAATTCATAATTACATACATATTGTATTTTTGTCTTTCTACGAAACATTACGACCACGAATCAAAATCAATAAGCAAATTGGTCTTTGGTGTTTTGGTCAGCCAAATTTGTTTACAGCAGCGGAAGGGCAAACAAACAAAGCCCACTGCGACTCTTTCCCTCTCTCTAAACATTTGTACTTTGTGCCTTATAGAATATTTTGTAGTGTAATCCCTCCCCCCCAATAAATGGAAAACAAATATTACGATTTGTTCGCTTCGCTTTTTTTGTTTTGCAAAAAGTTTGAATTTCCTTTCATCATTCAGGTGAAAAGCTATGCGAAGTTCAGCTCAACACCGGCCTATATGACGCACAATTAATTGGACATTTTGTCATTCTGATGAAATGGACGGTTGATAATTTTTTGTTTGTTTACACACATTCAATTCGTCATTTGTTCATTCGATAAAAAGGGTGGAACCGTGCATATTTAGTCCCTTCCTTCTGTCCGTTTGACACATTTACTTGGATCATTCCAATCCATTCCTAATGCCTGAGTCTCTTCTTTGAATATGTTTAACTATAAAACTTCCTTGGGATTGATTACCGGATCTTTTATTCTTTTCTTGCAATGGGAAGTCCATTTTCGCGAGACTTGCCAGGCCTAGAGTTAAGGCTTGTTTGTGCAAACAGTTCCGATAAATTCGAGTTTCAATTCCAATCTCCAGTTGTTTGATGCAAAATACGTTCAAGAGCATTTTTCCTTTACTGCAAAAGACCAAATTCTGCTCACCGGTCAGCAACAAATTGATGGGCGCATCGATGTCTTCGTCTTCTACAACTTCCGACTCTAAGAAGAGTATCTACGACTTCTCGGCCAAGGACATTGACGGACTTGACACTAGTTTTGAAAAATACCGAGGCAAAGTGCTGTTGGTGGTCAATGTGGCTTCGCAATGTGGCTTCACCGACTCCAACTACACTCAGTTAAAGCAGTTGCTGGACAAGTACAAAGAGAAAGGCCTCGAAATTGCCGCCTTCCCATGCAACCAGTTCAGCAATCAGGTGATCATGAACAATAGGGAAGTTACGGTGTTCTGTTTTAAGGACTTTTCGTTTTTTCTCTCGATCAGTGGATTCGTATTTTTCGGTTTAATTCTTTTTCTGCCACTTTTGTAGGAGCCGGGTTGTGGCATTGACATTAAGGAGTTTGTGAACAAGAAGTACAACTTCATGCCGGATCTTTACGACAAAATTGACGTTAACGGGGACAACGAACATCCGATCTACAAATACCTGAAGAGTGCGCAGGGCGGCATCCTCGGTTTTGACGGCATCAAATGGAACTTCACCAAGGCAAGCAAATGCCTTTATTCAGGATTTATCCTTCCAAAAACGTAAAAACACGTCCATTTTGTGGTATTTAACGGACTTTCGTCAGAGTCTGAACCCTGAGACCGAATTCAAAAATTGGACAACTGTTTTGTCGGGAAGCCTATGGCATTTTTCTGGACTAAACTAGAGTTGCAATCTCAAAATTTTAAAAGCAGCATCAGAACGCGAAAAAAGCGGTATGGACCACGAAAAAACAGCGAATTCCGGTCATCATTAAAATCAAAAACTTAAGAAAACCACTTCATTCGTTGTATTTCTGGGTGCAAACAATTGATTTGCGCTATTTCCTGTCGCAAATCAGCATTTTTTGCCTCTGGCTAAATTGTATTCTTTTGTTTAGTTTCTGATCGACAAGGATGGCAAAGTCGTGGAACGTTATTCTCCGAACAGAGAGCCGAAGAACTTCGAAGCCGATGTTGAGAAGTTGCTGGCTGCTTAATTGACTCGGAATGAATAAATCGAATATTTAATCACTATTTATGATCGGAATTATTTGCACGCTGTAATTTTTAAAAACTTAGGCCCTGGCGACAATTTCATTTAAAACGTGAGAAAGATAAAATCACTTCCAAATCTTTCATGAGGGAATTGAGTCGATAATGCAACTATAATAATTACAGGGATATTTGGGAGGCAAGGGCGTACCCAGGAATTTTTTTCGGCGGGGGGGGGCTTGTTTAAAAAAAGAAATCTTTAGGGGGTGCTTTTCTGAATTTTAATTGAATAATACGAAAAAAAGCTTCAAATCTAAAAAAAGTCGTAAATGCCCCTTTAAATACGAAGTTATCTTTTGCCGACTGACCTTGGAAATTTAATTATTATTTTTTGCTAAACTAATAAACCTTCATAAAATGTGTCCCTACCCCATACATAAATGTGATCCATAACCCTTAAAAATTTCAAATTTTCTCGGATTTCGGGGGAGGGGGGAGAGGCTGCAGCCCCCAGCCCCCTGGGTACGCACTTGTTGGGAGATACACGTTAGTCAAATGAGGGGAAAGTGGACCAAATCAAGTGGATGCGGCCGTTGTCACTTGCTCCAATTCTCCCTGCGGAGCTTTCCTTTTGCTGCCCAGCATTCGGCACATTGAGTCAAGCCGAGCATGGCACTCCGCTCGACCGAAGAAATCGATCAGCTCCTGGACGGGCGGGCCCCGCACATTGTCGACCATCGTCAGACGAAACAGTTTGGTCAGCAACTGGTAGGGAGTCTCAAATTCTGTTGCCAACGCTTTGAAGCCGTCCATTGTACGGGAAAGTTGGACGTCGTCCGAGGAGCGGAACCATTGGCACAGTGCCTCAATCTGTCGCAATGGGCGAATGGTCAAAGTTTCGAATTCGTAAAACGGTTAATGGTCAAAAAAGGACCAATTGGACGCAACGGTCGCGTCCCGTCTGTTCTCCCACAGCGTCGAGCAATTTTTGCGCGTCTCGCGGTCGGCAGAAGAAAAAGCGAAAGTCGCCTTTGGTCAGTGCGCTTAATTGGCTAAATGCCTCTTCATTCAGCTTTAGGAAGGACAGCACACGGCGAATGTACGTCTCGGAAAGCAAAGACACGTCGATGGAGTCGCGAAGTTCCTAAAAGGAATTCAGCTAAATTTGACACCGAAACGTCTAACTTTTGGCAATTGTTCGAACATGGACTTTATCGCCAGCAAAAGGTCTTTGTCGCTCGTTTCTCTGAAGGCTAAAAACAATAAAATTAAACGATAAATTATATGAATGTAAAACATTGCCTATTTTTCCGTAATTGGTCATCTCGTTCATGTCCATCTGAAAGTCATATGAAATATGTTTTTTTCTTTCTTCTTCGATTTCCCTTTACCATAAAACTGCTCCGATTGATCAGTCGCCAGTCGAAGCGTTCAATTAACTCCTGCACTAAACATTGTTAATCAAATCTGCAAAAATGCCAAATTCCACGAACACGAGTAAAGCGTTTGTGGCTTATGGTCTTTGATGCCGCTTCCATTTCGCATGAGAAAGTTCAGAACGGCGATGGGCAGATGGCCATTTTGTAAGTAAAAGTCCTGAAAAAAAAACAAATTTTCGTTTTTCCAAATTCGCAAATTTTACAAAAATGAAATGATACCGCGTAGCCGGCCGCAAATCGTTTAGACAATTTCCGCTTGCCGTCCATAGTGATCAGCGGCAGATGGGCAAACGACGGGGGAGCCCAATTGAAAGCACTGAATTTTTGTGTCTTTTTTTTTTTTGTTGTTTTATGCATAAATCATTGAATAACCCCCTACCTGTAAATTTGCAAATGTTTCTGAGTTGAACAAATCCATTCTGCGCCACGGATTACATCTGCAAAATTTGGGAGAAACAATCGCAAAAAAGCAATTACAAATGGTCAAAAAGTTAAGCAATTTGAAGCAATCGGTCAGAACCAAAAAAAAATTAACGACAATTTGTCAGTTAAAATAAACAAATGTCAAATTTAATTACGGCTGATCTCCATCCGTCGGTCGTCCACAACATTGGCAAAGTGATAAGTGGGGAATCCGTCACGCTTAATGATCACAAAGTCGCCCTCCTCCGAGTCGTGCTCGTAATTGCCGTAGACAAGGTCCTCAACAAGCAAAGACCAAAATTTACTCTCTAAAAAACTATAATTTGACTCTCACCGTAAATCCGGACTTTCCCCCGTTGAATTTAAATCGGACAACCCACGGGTCGCCATTTCGTTCCCGAACTCGCACGTCTTCGGCTGACAACTGACGACAGAGTCCGTCGTATCGGAACGGAACCCGCTCGCTGTTCGCTTTACGGCGCAAAAGTTCGAGTCGCTAAAAATTGGCTGAAAAAGTCTCACGGATTTTGAAAATCTTTGCAAAAAAAAAGTTTCGTTTCCAATTCAATTAAGCCAAAACCGGCCACGAAGCGGACCTCATGACTGCAAAAGCATTTGTACGAATGGTCCGCGTCCAACAGCTGTTCAGAGAATTTGCGATAAAGCGGCAAACATTCCGATTGGCGATAGGGCCCAAAGTCGCCTCCTCTCAGAGGACTTTCGTCCGGCAAAAGACCGAAATGGGAGAGCGTTTGTTCAATCTGAAAATGCCAAAATGGTCTCTGTACTTTCCGAAAATGCCCCACTCTCCGTTCCGAACCCTCCACCAATCGCTCTCTGTCCGTGTCTTCGATGCGCAAAACGAATTTGCCATTAAATTTGCGAGCCCACAGAAAGTTGAACAACGCTGTACGTACAGAGCCTTCAAAAAAACAAAAGCAAATTTTGAGCCTTTCAAATTAACAAAATAAGTGCCTTTTATGGCGGCATCCTTAAGAATTGGGGTCCCTCGGAAAAGCATTTTAAATGCTTTTTTCTGGGGTAAAAGTATGCGTAGAACACGAAACCGGGCTTAGATTTTGCGAATCCCAAACCCGAACGTTTGGTAGCTAGTCAATCTGTTTTTCAAAGAAAAAATAGTCCCAAGTTCTTAGACCTAAATTCATAAAACATTTCGATATTTTTCGAACAATTCACACACCCAAATGAAGCTCTCCGGTAGGCGAAGGTGCAAAGCGCACACGCACAGGACGACAATCCCCGCTGCCGGAAGTTGAGGACGATGATGAACAACAGAAGGCAGGGGAACGAGGACAAAGGCATTGGCTAAGGAGAAGCTTTGGGGAAATGCGACGACCCATCATTTATCTGTTTTTTACAGGCAAAATATGACAAATAGAAAAGGGAATGTATTGAAAAATTTCGAGCAACCAACGATTTGTTGGGAAATATTTGAACATGGCAATCATTCTCAAATGCCATAGTTTGAATATCATTGGTAATTTAATGAAGCCAATTTGGGTGTTGGAACGTTTTTAAAGAAGGTTTAACGAAATCCAAAGCTGGCTACCACCCCAAACAGTAATTTAAAAGAGCAAAAGAGCAGAGACGGACGGTAATTTAAATTGCATTTTCGATAAAATGTGTTCTTGAACTTGCACCCCATGTTCAAGTCCGGTCTCATGTGTGCATATATATCCTCCGGTTCATAAATAATGGGAAATCGGACCAAATAACAATAACATAGAGAATTGAGGGCATGCTAAACGTCGAAAATAGTTAAATAAAATGGACGAAAAGAATTCCAAATCCAAAAGAACATTTTTAGGTCGTTCAAGTGAGATGATAAGGGCGATGTGTTGAGAGGTCCGACTTTATGGGCTCTCTCCTGGATGCAACAAAAACAATCAATGCCCGACTTTGTGGAATCAAACAGTTCGCTTGACTCGTGGATGTTTCGATGCGCGCATATACTCCTTAAAAACAAAAAATTACCGTTAGAATGAAAGAAGTCGTCGAAAATCTATTTTTTACCTTGTTAAGAAAATTAGTTCAAATCGCGAATTTAAAACAAACGAACGAACCTCAAGCTCCCGATCCATCTCCGTGACAGACTTTTTCTGCTTTTTGTCTCCCCAGTGGTCTCGACGTCCGAAAGGCACAGCCCTACGACTCCAATCGTTTGTGCGCCTTCGACCGAAAGAGAAATGACTTCCGCGACTGTAGAAAGGTCGTTTAAATTGCGTCGTTCTGCGATTGAGAGGCCGACGCAGAAAATTGAAATCAGAAAGCCTGAAATGTTAAAAAATGATTTGAACACTTAGAACCCAGAACTCAAAAAAAAACCTAAATGGTTTGAAGCTGATACGCTGGCGAATCGGTCGTCTGTTGTAGTTGTTCTGATTGTACATCTAAAAATCATTTACTCTTTAAAGTAAAAAATATTTTTACTCTTGAGCGTGGCGGTTCGTCAAAATCCCCATAAAACGTCTCCTCGGCCTCATCGTAAACCGGTAAATTGCGGAAACGACTCCGTGCAGTCTCAGTTATGCTAAAAAGGCTATACATAAAGCCAGAGGTTGTAGCAGTAAAACCGCGAATGAATAGAACGACGTTGGGCTGTACGGAAGCGCGAGTAGTTATCGTAATCGTCCAAAGTCAATTTCAGCGGGTCCGGCGGCGGCCCAAACCCCTCGTAAACGCCGGCGCTGCGGAAGCCGCCTAAGTGAGGGCGTTGGACTATTGGCTCAATAACGCCATACAAATCATTGTCCTGTAAAAAGAAAATCCATTTATTTATTTAAATTATGCCAAAGTCCATTTAAATTGTAGGGTCAGTGACCATGTAGTCGTCGTGAAGAAAGGATTTGGTGCTTTGACTCCGAAAGGTCGGTCTGTCCCGTTCGTCGACAACACGCGGCCGCGCGACGACGGGCGAAATCGAAATTCCGCTGAAACTCTCTTTCTTCAGAAACACTTGCTGTTGTGGTGGAGCGGGAGGAGCCTTTTGCAATTTATTGAACCTGATGAGAAAATTTGATAATGCAACGGCACAAAATCCAAATATTTTAATTACAATACCTCTCAGAAAGTCGCATTTTGCTTGTCCCGATGATGACAATTCGTGCGGGGACCGAATCCACCGCATTATTGTTCATATTGTTTGAATATACTAATGAGATCTACAAATTTAATCGGATTGTGCTTACAAATTAATTAAATACGCATTGCTTGATTTCCCGAACTGGATTTGGCGTTTGGTACTCCAAGTTTGCAAACTTAAGTTTTGTGGTTGCTGGATTCGAAAACAAAATGCCAATATAAAAATAATTTATTTCCCCGTCGGCGTATTTGGCCGGTCGCCACCGCCTTTAATTTTTAAGTTCGAACGGGCAATAAGCCTGCACCATTTTTCTGAATTAAAGTTTTAAAATGGTTATTTAGTCGGTTCAAAGGAACTTTACTGTTTTCTCGAACTTCCCAGTTTTATGTTACAGTTTAAGTTTTTTGATTTATGTAATTGTTTAGACAAAATGCTAAAACGGAAACGTTATTTACCCATTGACAGCTATTTAGAGGCGCTCACAACGCCTTTGGAACGGAAACAAAAGCGGGACCAATTTTATGAAAACATTCGTTTTTTCTACAAACGGAAATGGTAAATATTAAAGTTTTACTGACGCAATTTGTAATTTGTTTAGGGGCTTCGCTTTCAAACCACCTTCAGCAAATGGGCAGGAGTTTGACCTGTTCGAAATGTACGAAGCGGTCACTTCTCTTGGAGGATGGCAGAAAGTGACGGCGTTGAACCGCTGGAATGAGGGTGGGCCGAAATACGATTAATCGCTGTTTGTGGAAGCCCACATTATGCTAGAATTTGAAGACTATTTTATTTACGTTTTTTGATCATTCAGTTCCAATTTAGTGCTGCAATTGCTGAAGATAGACGAGTGCATTCAAATGGCTGAGCATGCCGTCCAATTGCTCTACATGCGCTTTCTGAGCAAATTTGAACAAAGCGAAACGAACAACGATATTAGCGAAGAGCATGAGGCCGAACTGATCGCCGGACGGACGAGCCGTTTTAAAGGAGTGACTTCTCTCACGCAGGCAAACTATGCCGAGCCGCCATTCTCCGTGCCAAAGGGTTTGGAGGCTCCGGGAATTTGATTAGTAGAATTTTGCCGTTTCAAAATACAAAATTTGGGGGGTAGGGAATCTTTAAAATGCACCAAATTAATGTGATTTAGCAGTCAGCAGCACGTCTTTGCCAGATTTCCACAAATTGGCCTTTGCGTTGCTCAGCGGCCTGCCCAACGAAATTTCTTTTGGCCTTAACATTCTCACCGTTCTCTCTCATCCGGGTTCGACGAGTATCCAAAATTGGCATAATTTTTCCCATTTAAGGTCCATTTGTGCTGAATTTCGCGCATTGTCCTCAGCTGATTGGTATTCTGGTTGCTCTTTGTGGCGTTCATGTGAATGTCGAAGGTTTGGAATTGGGTTTTTTGTGCTTTTCTTTACTGTCTTTCTGTTATTGTAAAAAGTTTTGGTGGTTTTGATAGATCCTTTAAGTCTTCAATTTGAACTTTTACCGTCCATTCTCTGCACACCTTCAGGTCCATCCAACCCTTCTCAGCTTTACGAATGGTGGTGTCAATCCTCGGGCTACGATTTTGCTGCTTTTTGGGCCGATTCTTGTGTTGATGAAGCTCACCTTTGGTCGGCGGTTTACAACCCGGACGGGCTGAACATGGACCCGGCAAATTTGGATTTGTTCGAGGCTACGACGTCTCAACTGAACCGGGACGACCGGCTCGACCTCGGCATTCCGATCAACTGGCGCATCTTCAACATTTTGGCCATCTTTCATAATTTATCCTTTGAAGAGGCGAACTTTGCAGCGATGGGCGAAAGCCACGCGCTTATTAGGTCTTAGGGAATTTAACTTTCTGCACTAATTGTTCTGAAAATATTGCGCTTGTTTTGATTCCCGTTGATTTTGAACCATAATTATTTAGAATGTAAAATTATTAGAATGACTTTTTATCTGTTTTTTCAGGCTGTTGTTGCTGTGCTGCAATTGCAGATGGCAAGTGCTTCGCAGAATTGCCTATGAGACACTGAGCAACATTGCCAAAAATGTTTGTCTATTTTAAAAACATTTTCTCATTAAAGCGAACAATTGACATAACCATTCTCTCAGATCAAATTGAACAGTTCGTCCAATGCGTTGCTGAACACCGTTCGAAGGGGCCTTCATTCGGACGACAAATGTACGGTGATGCGTTCCATGGAAATTGTGGCCGGTTTATGTGCAACGCCCGCCAACGAAGTGATTGTCTGCGATTTCTTTGAGGAATCGGTGCGATTTATATAAAAATTCTTTTTACAAAATCGAATTTTCAGCAAATTTTGCATCGAATTTTCGAGCTTTTGTCTCTGAAGGACATTCTGGTCTGTGTGTGCGCGATGGAGTCCGTTATGGCCATTTCCGACTTGGGACGGACCGCGTGCGAAGCAATCGCTCGCTGTGGTCGATCCATTGAAAGTAAATGAATCCAATGGCTAATTAAAGTTGTTTTTATTGTTAGTGCTCATTGGACTGTTGACGACTGATGCCGTTTCGTTTGGCACGGCCGGCTTGGCCGGCATGCAGGTCGTTGAGGTGCAAGGACTTCACACACGTCCATATGTGGCGGTTTGTTTTTATTGAAAATGAATGAGAAAGCATAAAAAAATGTTGGCAACATCTGCTGAATGTCCCAAAGTGTTTAGCCGAACAAAAAGAACCCTCCACCACCGCTTAAACTGCAACCAGTACCTTCTTTGGTACAGCAACGTCAGCAACAGGCAGTGCTCAGCAGCACAACAGCGGCGGCACCATTTGCTGCTGAAGCGACGACGGCAACGAGGACAAATCCTCGAGAGTCGGCTACAGATCAGCACCGCCATTCGACTGCAAGTGAGTCAAATTCAATGGGCAAATGCCGGTCCTCGGATGATTAGTTTCAAATGAGAGTTTTCATTTGCTTATTTGAACAAAAACTTGTCTCAGTTTGGTTAAATGTTTTGTAACATTTGAAATGTCTTTTTTTATTGCAGGTGCATCCCATCAGCTGTACAACAACAGCACTAATTGCAATGTCCAGTTTACCACGCAACAACAGCGTGCATCGACTCGGAAAAAAGTGTATTTGAAGTCGCCACCACTGCCCCTCCGCCACCAACAAACCCCCGAAGGGCTACCGCCGTTGCAAAACGGTCTCTCCACGCCCGCACCGCTGTCCAGAGCGTGCGCTGCAAGTGAACGCGACTTTATGTGCGAGTGGCTGATGCAATTTGAGGCGGAGGCGGAAGACGACGATTGGTCGGACGATGAGGGAACGGACGCTTTGATGGGAGCGACAGCGGGGCCCATTGAGCCTTGCGCGAGGTGTGTCGAGGAATTTGGGGGAGTTGAAATGCTTGTTAGGTTAAGCATACTTTTAAACCTCGACAGCTCTCTGACTGGTCTAAAAATAGAGAACTTTTTAGAGATGGTCCTATTTGTTTTCTCAGGTCATTAATAGTCTAGTCTTTGCTTTTACTATTTTATCATTTTGTACAAACATTTTTTTAGGTTTTTCGCGACCGCCTCGCAAATGCTGTTCCACGTGTACAACGAACATTTGGTGCCGCTTGTCCAACAACACAGCAGCGACAACGGCGAACCGCCGAGAATTCGATGTCGGTGGCCCCTTTGCGACAACACACCGCGCACTCTGTGGTCCATCACAACACATTTGCAAGTAAAACAGAGGGAATCGTTGCTGATCCACGAGAGAAAACCCATTAAAAACCGACGTTTTCACAAAATGGATTACTGCTCTAATGTGGCACAATCCCGCCATATCCCAACTGTTTATTGCATATTAAGGACATTCATTGTACCGAAAGCGCTTTGGAGTCAGCGATGCTGCAGAGGCTGGAGATGGGCTATCACGGTATTTATGGAACAAAGATTCAGCGTTTTCCTTTTCTGGAGTGTTTGGAAAAGCTAGAATTTTATTTTAAATTAAATTTAAGAAAAAGGGATATTTGGTTTAGAGCTTCCGAGTGTTTATAAAATATGTCCAATCCCTTAAAAGAGTACGTCTACCACATTCGGCAACAGTTTCAGCGCAGCAGAGAAAGGCCTCCTCCACAGAACGGTTACTCCGATTTTGCAGCCCAGGAAGCGATACGTCGGCACGCATTTACGAATTTGCGCAAGGAGATTACGGTACAGTGCACGGAGTCCAAAAGAATGTTAATGGTTTTGGCACAAAATTTTTGGATGCTTAAGCAAAATGCAATAAAAACGAAAAATGCACCCTTTAAAGATTGATTTTATTTTCCAATTTTGCACATTTCTTCCGGAGATGGATTTGGGTGGGGCCTCCTTGAGGCGTTCGGCGCTGCCAAAAATAAAAATCATTTTTTTGATAGGATGACTCAGAGGGTCCGGTGACGCGAAGCATACGTCTCACCTCGGCGCTTATTTTGCGCAATATTTGTCGGCATTCCGTCACGGGAAGGCGTAAGCTGCGCTTGCACGAGAATTTCATCTGGTAAATTTCGGTTTAATGAGCAAATTTCATTGATCCTTTGCTGTTCAGTTGGTTGTCCCTGTCTCGGATGGAATCGGCGCGGACGCTGGCGCATTGTTTGAGTGAAATCGGAAGGCACGCGAACAACGAGACAGAGCAGCAGCACAACAACAACAACAGCTCGTCTGGAGATGAGCAGCAACAACTGCAGCAAAATCAACAAAACACGGTCGGACCGACAAAATGTCAACAGCAGAACAATGTCCTATCGTCAAATGATAACGCCGTCTCACTCCATCCATGCAATGATCAAAATTAAAACAATTGAGCTCGCACAATTACGCATAAATGGACAAGGAAGAAACATCGTCCGAAAAACTGGTTAAATGTTCAATTTCCCAGCTTTATTGCGCTCACGCTTTTAATATGTGGTGTTTATTTATTTTTGCGCCGAATTGAATCTCTCTCTGATGTCAGTTAATTATGGATTTGAAAGTCTCGTCTCGAATTTTTAGTTGTCCAACGAATCCCAAAAATTGGTCTTAGATCCCTTACAGATATTATCACTTTTAAGGTGTATTTGCTTCGATTAATTTAAAAACGCACGCCAATCACCATTTAATACCAAAATTCTACGAGAGAATTAAATACAAAACATTGGAGGAACAAACCGTGTTTTTCTAACTAAAAAAAACAAAGAAGTGATAGGTCTGGTGGGGCCAGACTCCTGAGACATCCACGATCGGAGAAAACCCAAAATGTTCGTTTCACCTATAAATTTCAAAACTATTTGGCCACACCAGTGAAGTATCCCATCGACAGTAAAACACGGAGTCGGGTAATTTGCGCTTACAATTAAAATCAAAAAAGTGGCGCATTTAATATTTGGCTTAGTAGAAAAAGGATGTTAATGAATATGATTTTCGGCATATCCAACAGTTTTTTCAACACTAAAAATGGTGAAACCAGACAGAAAAACAAACACGACACGCTCACACAAACGAGTCCATGACAAGATATATAACTAGAGCTTAAGGTCCGGGGATAGAGAGTGACCGAGAAGGGGCAGACACACTCAACAGCAGCTGATGAAAAACGCGGTATGAAATCGTGAAGGTTGGGTTGGAACGGAAGGGTCAGAAAACGTAATCCTCCTTTGCCATGTCAATGGCCCAGCGGAATTTGTCCCGTTGAGTTTTGCTAAAAATCTTCTCAATGGCCACGTCGTACTTCTTGCACCAGGCCACCGAAATTCTGCCAACAGAACATTCCATTCACGCGGTTTCGGATAAAATAATTGACCAACCGTGGGTCCAAATAGTTCAGCTTCGACGTACCCAGTGCAATTTGTTTGTTCTCGTCCTAAAAAACAAATAGTTTTATTTTTATATTCCCGTACCTTATCGGTGCGTTGCGTGTTCAGTTTGGCGATCTGTTCCTTCAATCTTTCATACTTTTTAGCCAGTTTCTCATCCACCGATTTGCTCTTTTTCAGCTGGTCTTTCAACTCTTTGTACTCTTTCTTCTTTTCTTTTATCTAGAATTTGGAAATTCTTTATATATGTTTTATTTACTAACAGCTCCAACCTTATTCTCCAAATTTTCCATTGATTTCTCGTGCGTTTTTGGCACGGCACGTTGATGGTTACAAAGGATGGCAACTTGACGATTTGCGCCTAAATTTGTGTACCAAAATGTAATTCTCAAAAATATATTCCAGAATGGGCTTTACGATTGTAGGAAAGCAGCTTCTCGTGCACAGAATCGGATGCTGAAAATTTAATAAAATTGTTTTGCAAAAGTTTCGATAAAACGACGATTTGTCAGTTTGTCCAGCTGTTCCTGAAGTGTTATGGACGCGTTGTAAGTACGGAAAACTTTGGCGGTTAGTCCATCCATCAATTCCTTCAGATATTGGTTCAACGAACTCGTCTAAACTCAAAAATAGAAAATATCGCTTAAATAATCCACATTTTCTTAAATCAACCAAAAAATGTCAATTTTTTACTCCCAAAATTTCGGCAAATTTCTCACGTCCAATCGGTCGAACAGATCGTCGCCTGGGTCCTTTTCCTCCATGAAAAGCCTCAGATTCTTGAACACTTGCTTCTCAACCGGCACACGGTTGTAATAGCGGATGGAATCCTTCCCGAGAAAATCAAATTCCACCACAAATTTTTGATCGTCCATCTCATCGTGCAATTTGATATGCTCACAACGCAACGAACAACAGCCGACCGTGTCTGAAGCGATTGAATAGTAAATTTAATTTGGACATGGCCGAATCCCCACTATTTTTTCCAAATTTGATAATAAAAAGGAGCGCAATTACCGGCCGCTTCGTCGGTGTCCTTTTCATTGCCAGCACGGAGTGCCAGTTTGTCGATAAAATATAATGCTACGGCACGCTGACGAACGCGCATTTCTTTGGATTTGAAGTCATTGAGGTACTGCTCCCGGATTTGTCCCACATGGCCTTTCAGCTGAAATTTGAACAAAATTGCGAAGATCGCCGAGTGTAAGTAATATTAGGTTCAAACAAAATTTTGTTTCGCGAGATTTGACAGTGTTAATTTTGGCTCTTTTTTTAAACAAACTTTTCGCGCTTTCTCAAATTTGTCCCAGTCCTTTTGGCCTTTGAGTTTGCTGGACGGATTCAACATAATGTATTTGTTGCTGCCCAACACATTTTCGGTCCACGAACACAGCCAGGTTACCTATAAAAAAGGGTTTTTAAAGACTATTTCTCGAGACATACAGTGTTATCGTGACGTATCTCCTTCCATTTATGTCCCTCCGGTGGCATAATTTTCAAACCCTTTGAACAGTTGATGACCACATCCTCCGGCTGCACCCTTTTCTTTAACGAACCCATTTTTGGATGGTCTCCTAAAAATTAGTTTGAAACATATAAATCAGTCCACGAAGTCGTGGTGGTTCATTTTGGATTTCACGAGAACACTAAAAAATCCGAAATCAAAGTCAAACTGAAATTATAGCCTCCAACGTGGGAATGTAAAAGACCTCTTCCCCTGAACAGCCCCGGCGGTTCGATGCGGAAGTTGCCGATTTTCTGCTTGTACCCGTCTAGCATGGCAAACCCGTAAACTTTTGCCTCCGCCTCCTTCGTCTCTTTCTCCGCCTTTTTCTCCTCTTTGCTGCGCGCTTTGCGCTTCTCCGACTCCGTGACGTAATATGCGTGCAGTTGCCTTTTCAGCGGTTTTAATATCAAAAAAAATATTCATTTATTACTTAAAGTCGCATTTGGCCAATTCCTTAATTTCGACTCGTTCTGCCGACGTCATCACTTTACGCCAGTCCTTGAAAAAGTTTTGGTTGAACACCGGCTTCGAAGTGTAGTCATGGTCGAGCATCTTTGCGTAAAAGGAAGCCACTTCTTCGGCTGGCAACGACAAGTCTTTCTCCTACAAAAACATTTTTTTCCCAAAACATCCCAAAAATGTTTTTGTTTTCATTTTCTTACTTTGCCTTCGTATTTGAACTTGATGTGCTTTGGCAACGGTTCATAAGCTGGAGCAAAAACGGGGCCCTTATGGACAAGCGTTTGCCATTTGATGGATCCGTCGGAGGCGCCCGCGTTCGACTCGTCCTCTTCCCACCAACGCCACACCTCCTCCTCTTCTTCCTGCTTCTTCACACGCTTCTTGGACGGACTTCCCTGGGAGGAGGATGGCTGAAAAGACACAAAATAGCACTTTCAAGGAGTTTCAAAGCACATTTCCCCAATGTTCCAACCTCCTCCTTCACCTCCACCTTCGTCTTCTTGCGTTTTGTGTGTTCCATCCCAGCATTATTCTCAACTTTGACCTCCTCCTTGACAATCGTCGTCGTTTTTGTTGAAGACTTTTTGCCAGTCTTTTTCACCGAAGACGATGGCGTGTCCAACTTTTTTAGCTTTATCTAAAAAGGGGATTTAAAATCTCTTTTTTTCTTTTTCTTAAATTTCCCAACCTTTGGTTGGTATTCCTCCTCTTCATCTTCAGAGTTTTCGTCAATGTCTTTCTCTTCTTCACTGCTTTCCTTCCTTTTGCGACTTTTGGAGATCGATTCCTTCTTCGGCGTTTGTTCAGATTCCGTTTTCTTTTTTTCCTCTCTACTAAATTTTTTAGTACCAAAACATTCAGAAAATTTCAAGGAAAAGGATCCAGTCCAATCGCTCCCTCTACCGTTTTCCAATGGTGCCACTTCGTGCTCGTATCCGATCGCCCCAGGGAACATTGTCCATGTCGGTCCCCCCACTGATCTCTTCTCTTGGCACTCCAACTCCAAATTCATTGTTATTGGCCTCTTCGCCGTTCAGTTGGTGCGCGTGGTTATTGGATTGGGTGGCAGCGACGTCAGAGGAGTTGGACAACTAAAAGAAATTTGGGAAAAATCGATCTGATCACAAAAATAGTTTTGGATTAATTTCTTAAAAGATACTCCGTTCTCGGTGCCAGTGCCCATGGACGAGCCTTGGCTGGAACTCATCTCCGTTAAGTCACCATTTATTAGCGGAGCCGCTCCGTTTGTTTCAGCCACCGTTGCCATATATTAAGAATAGAAACAATCACAGATAAATGGTACGCACGGCGGTTTAAACAAACTTGACTTTGGGTAGCGGTAATATGAAGAAAGATTATTAGCTGAAGAGAAACCCAATTATTCGACCGACGTTCAAATTGATTTTGATGGGAAGTGGAAACAACAATCAGAAATTTCTTAAAGATACAGACGAAATTTAACAGACTTATCGATTGGACAAATGCGCGAAAAAAAGGAGCCAAAACAATCGAAAGAGCGCTATTTTTCTTATTTGAATCATTTAAATTCTAAAATTAACTTTGCCCCACTGCCCTCCGGGGCTCTGTTGATTTATCAGAATTTCTGGTCGCTTTGGGCACCAGAATTTATTTTTTGATTTTTAAAGGGGAACCAGAATTTCGGTTTCTGATTTTTTAGAGAAAAAACCAAAATAAAAATCAGAAATTTATACGTTTCATTATTCAACTTTGGCATAAAACATTATGCCATTTAAATTCAAAAAAATTTCCCGGCGGCGCCAGGGACGTATGTACATATTTAGGATTTTGGCTGACGAGTGGGGTACCGAAATTAGGTTTTAATGTCCGCTGGACATGACAAAGAAAGTATTCTTCGGTGTATTACAAACTTATGCGCGAACTTGGACGCTGACTTGGTGAACGCATTATTAGATGATGACCAGTTGTTAACAGAGGACCGTCAATCACTTCTTGCTTCCGTTGTCAAAGCGTTCAGACAACTCCACTCACAACTGAAGGTAACTTGAAAATTTTTGGGTTTATTCGTTTTCAGGGATTTTTCGTCAAAAATTTATGTGTCCGGTGTTTAATCACATAATCTTATCGGTAATACTGCAGTTTGGCCCCCCCATTTTTTGAAAAAATACAAACTTTTTTAAAAGGCATATTAAACAAGTTTCCGGGGGTTTTCGGGGTCACTGATCACGATTCTGACATTTATTTTACCCAATTCCGAACCCCGAACCCGAATTCGAACAATTTTCCGAAAAAAATATTTTTACAAAAAAATTAACATTTATTGCCCAAAATCGATGCAAATGCACGAAATGGAAAGTAACAGCACAGATTCAGATGATAAAAAGACTATTCACATTTGAATTGGAGAGTGAACGGCTCACAACGAATGGTTATTTCGTGCATTTGCATCGATTTTGGGCAATAAATGTTAATTTTTTTGTAAAAATATTTTTTTCGGAAAATTGTTCGAATTCGGGTTCGGGGTTCGGAATTGGGTAAAATAAATGTCAGAATCGTGATCAGTGACCCCGAAAACCCCCGGAAACTTGTTTAATATGCCTTTTAAAAAAGTTTGTATTTTTTCAAAAAATGGGGGGGCCAAACTGCAGTATTACCATCCTATCATTTTGGTTCTTTCAGGAGGAAATAAGTTGCGCCATGAGTGGACATATCTACTGCGGGACTTTTCCCATTCGATTGCTTTCCATTTTGGAGAAAGATCAGCAAAATCAACAAAATGAGGAACAGCCAATGAGTTCGGCTGACGCGGAACAAATTGCACAAGAAAACTTGTCAGTTTTTTTTGTGAAAAAAACAATAGTGCCGTTTTAAATTTTAGACCATTAGCTGAATTGCCGAATTGTAAAGCATCATTTTTTTGCGATGGAATGGGAGGTGACGGTGTTGAACCGGTTGAAGAGATTAGCTTAAAAGAGGCGCCAAGCAGCAGGAAACATTGGGAGATCGAGGTTCAGCATTTCTTGTAATTTTTGTTCAAAAAATAGTTCAATGTTATACATTTGGCATTTTTATATGGAAAAAAACACAAATTGCTCGGGTTTCGATTTCGGTTCCGCTTTCGTTTCGTTTAACGGAGGAATTCCCAGAAACGGACAACCCTACTCGTAGGTTAATGTGCTTGGCGATGGGTTTTCTTTCTTTTTTATAATTTATATTTTCTTTATTTATGCCTTTATATTGTCATTTTATTTTGCAGGAACACGCCGCTACGTCGCAAAGAAATGCACTCGAATTTCAATTCATTGACGCTGTTTCAATTTGCCCCGTTGGGAGAGAAAGAGAGGGCGACGTTGTGAACCGATCAGTCCAAGTCGAAAGTGATTTGTACCTTTCATCATCGCCGTCGGCGTCATTCTCTCGCACCAAATTGAAAACTGTCGATGGCAGTAATTTTTGCTCTGATGGCACCGAAAAGAATTCAAAAAATGAAAAAAACGACGAAATTTCTGTCGAAAGTGTCAGTGCCGCTTCCGTTTACAATGGCAAGGAGAGTTCTTTTTCGACAACCACGACAATGAATTCGACAAACTCCACGGAAAATAGTGTTGGAGAGATAGACAGACGAAATGTGACGCGGCTAATGGCCACCAAGTTGGGAGAGGGGGGGGGAGGGAGGAATTCGACAGGAAATTCGAAAAAACCGGCCTTCCTTCAGGTCTGACATCAAATTGCACAGTGCTGATGCTGAGGGAGCACTTCTAACCTTTACAGGAAAAAGGTAATTTCTTCTATAGTCCTTACAAAAAGAAAACTTTAGGAAAACGCAACGCAAAAGTGCAGCGCCTTCCACATCAACGAGAGAGAAACGAGGCGAGTCCCATTGCTTTGGTCGTTCTCCAAATTCGTCCGTTGTCACAACTCCGCAATCATTTTGCCAATCTTCCGTGAGCATGGAAGCAGCAATCAAACGACATTCCGCTGTTTTGGAGTAATCTTTCGGGGGTTCGCGTAATTTGCTTTAGCAAAATTTGTCGTTGAATAATGCTTTATCGGTGCTTAAATTGCGTTTCTTTTTTGAATTTATGCATTTCTGATTGGTCAACAATTAAAATAGAAGGAACTCGGAGCCCATTGCGCCTTTGACGACGAATGGGCGGCGGCATTCGCAAGAGGAAGATGATTTGGTTGAAGTTTTGTCGGCCAAAACGATGGCGAAAGGCGACGGCCGGCGACGCTCTCTGGCTGTCCGAGACGTCTCTTTCCACTCAAGCTTTGACACAACGAATTTGCTGAACGCACTGGTCGAAGAGCGAGCGACGGGAGATAAAAAAGAGAACATCAACGAGCATGGAAACAGGAGAGAAATTGGGGAGGAGGAGGAGGAGCAGTCCACACTGAACCAAGTGACGCCCATCCCGACAACTCTGGAGCTGAGTAATTCCATCTGATCAAGAACATTCTCTTCTTTGTATTGTAAATATTCTTTGAGGAAAAGTAAAAAACAATTCAAAGAAAAATGCGGGTCCTTTCTATCTGTACATGGTAACTGCGTTCGTCATCAACTGTCCGGTCATTTCACATAGGAGGGCGGTTTGCGGTTCTCCCGGTCGAATGGGTCCCTCCAGACGGGCAATCCATGCGCGAGTTGCTCCCTCGTGGCAGGCATCCGTTCCCACTGTTCGCGTTGCTTCCCAGCATAGAAATCGTGACTGATCATCGGCTGAATTGCGATCAGCCAAAAGGCCCCGCCCACCAAACAAACGGTGGCCACGACGCCGAAAATATTGGGCCTCATGAGACGCCGGAAACGAACGTAACACTCGTCTTGAAGACGAGCCAACTGCGATAGCTTGGCTCCGGGCGGATAGCGTTTTGACATGTCTCTTGGCTAAATTAATTTTGAGAATTCATCTTTGGTTGCATTGCCAAGGTATTTGAAACACGTAGAAATAGGTGCTCGGGATGCAAAATATAGCGAATTTTTTTTACATTTATCAAAAACTTTACAGGAACCAAAATTCAACATTTCTTTTTTTCTTGCTGGTTTTACAGACAGACACTCAGATGATGCGAAAATATATATAATAAACAAATACACCTTAAGAATGAAATTTAAACAACAATTCCCAAGGAACATGCATTGGTGTGATGGGAACGTTATCGTGGATGAAAGGTAAAAGAGACAAATAAAAATGTTCTGTTTGCGTCCCAATCGAGTCACAAGAAAGGGAACGGTAAAATTCGCGCATATTTTTTACGTTCTAATTGTTTAGTGTAGTTAGTTGTTAAAAGAATTTAGAGACGGCATTTCTAAACGACTTAAAAATACCATATAATTTTTAGAAAAACAGTAAAACCGTCAAAAATGGACGAAGTTTAAACGGATGGATGCAATAAAACGCGCAAATTTGTTTTCTGTGCGGAATCACTTGGAGAACGCCTCGAACACGGCGTATATCACATCGTAAGCGGTGGCGAAACTTGTCTCTCCCCCGTTGGACTGCTGTTTATTGCTCTTCAAACTCTCCGCTTCATAGTCCGTCTCTAACAGTGTCCGAACACGCTTCATCGCCAGCTCATAGTCTTCAAAAAGAGAAGAGTATACAGAAAATAAATCTCCGCAAGAACATATTATTACCCTCATTCCCCCCCCCCCCCAAATACCCTGATCGTTCAACGGCGAAAAGGCGTTTTCGAGCACATCGCTGGAGTGTGCCAAAATGAGTAGGGAAAGCATCTTTTTGTCCATGCGCTGCACATCGTTTGTCCATTTAGAAAGGACCGTCTCTTGCACTCGCTGAAAACAAATCATAAATTCAATGTTTAATATGGGAGAAACTCAAGATCCTTTTAAAAGACAAAATGCTAAGAAATTGGTATCAAACGCCATCAAAAAGAACCCCCCACAAAAACTCTCTGCCGTACTTTAATTTTCCTTTCCAAAATGAGAAGGAGGCAGAGCCGTAACCAAACTGCCTAAGGGTCTTTATTATTGTATATAACGCATTAGCGCGCGCTCACTAATATTGTCAATAGAATGGTTTCCTCCGCCCTTTTCCCGGCAAAAGTACCTTGACCAGCTTCGCCTTCGCATTTCCGTCGTTGAGCGGATGTGTGGTCATGTCGAACAGAAGAAAGTTTTGCTTCTCAGTGGTCAGCACGCCCTTCTCCACGAGGTTTTTGGCAAGCCTTAACCAAAAAAAAAAATGCCATTTTCGAACGGTGCCAACTCGTTGCCTTTCTCGCAAGTTTCTGATCTGATACCGTAACTTCAGCGGGTTCCATGTCTCACCACTAAACGACGAAATCAAATAAATTCTGTCCATTTTGAACACTTTAAGACCGACCTCAGATATTCTATCCAGCTCACCACCGTCTCTCGCTGCGGCGTCTCTTTGATGTGTTTGAGCGCCTCGTCCAAAATTACATCGCCGGTCATTTTATCACTCTTTAGCAGCACCTGCAAAATTGGATTTGCACAGTAAACAGACGAAAAGAGGCGATAACCTTCCGTGACGAAAAGCCTTTTTTGCGCATTCCCGCCTTTTCTAGCTCAATTCGTCCACGCAATGCCAATTCAATGAGCACACAACCGCGCAGGCCGCTGCTGATGCAATCATTCCAAAACGATGTGTATCCCTGGAATTCAAAATATACAATAATTTGTGCACTCGTTCAGCAGATCAGATTTAAATGCTATGAGTTTTGCCCAAGTACTAGTAGAAAAAGGAATTCTTTTTGCATTATTAAAATTACAAAAAATTCAAAAACAATCCAGAGAAAAAAATCATAAACTTCCGTCCGACCTCTCTGTCCTTCAGTCCAAGCAACAGAATTTCCTCCATAAGCGTTAGCCGCTGCATTTTGTCGTTGTCCTCCTCATCGGCGGCATTTATCACCGGCGTATAACCTCCGCCAATCGTTTGATCGTCATTCTAAAAATTAATGTTCAAACTCCAAGACTTTACTTCCGCGCGATACATCCAACTGCTGGCCACTGTTTGTCGAGTTGTTCGACTCGGCGACTTTCCGTCGCCTTTGCACCAATCCTTCGGACATTGTTTTGTTTTGTCGTTCTTAATTTATATTTATTTTTTGAAGACTACCAGTAGTTTTCTGTTAACAAGGCATCAATTTTAAATGATTTCAGCAAAATAACATAAAAAAATTGAATAAATGGAAGGCCATTGAATTGAATAAGTATTGAACATAAAAATAACATAATTCGCTTTGTACAAAAAATTTTTGCCAACAACACAAAAATATGTTTAAATATAGATAATTAATTGGTATTTCCTTGGAAGAAAGAGCGTGTCAAATTTAGCTCAATCAATCGCATTCAGTTTAGCTTATTGTTGTTAGCCAGCCCCCCCCCCTTTTTTACATATTTTAACGCAGAATTCTTTTTGCTTCGCTTCTCTTTCATTTGATTTTCTTATTTCTTCACAGAAACGCCACATCGTGGCAAAACATAGGGCAAAATGTCAATGGTAAAGACCAAAAGTGAAAATCGTTCTCGGAAAGCCTCAACTCGGGGCTTAAACTTTGTAAAATTCCAGTTGTGTCAGTTTTAAATACTTTTGCAACTCAAAGTCCATTATGTCCCTTGACAATTCGCTGAAAGAAGTGGCGAACAACCGGTGTTTCAACGGTTATCAGAAAATTTTTGAACATGAAAGGTATTTTCTAAAAAGAAAATTCCTTAAATTGTGCGTTATTAGTGCCCAACTGAAGTGCCGGATGCGCTTTGGCGCTTTTTTGCCGGACAATCAGCAGAACGAACATTTGCCAGTGCTCTTCTATCTATCTGGCATGCTTTTCAATTCGGAGTTGGGATTCAAACATCGTTTTATTTTTATATCTGAAAATTTTCAGGTTTAACATGCACAGAGGAGAATTTTATCGTCAAAAGCGGCATGCAGAGATTTGCGTCCGATCGGAAAGTTGTTGTGATCAATCCCGACACGAGCCCCCGGGGCGTTGTCACCGGAATTGATGACGACCCGAACTTTGGTGCTGCGGCTGGATTGTAATGCTTCAAAATTATGGAAAAGCATTAATTTTATTTCTGTTCGTTATCTGACAAAATTGTAAATGTTTGTTGGGTTTTTCGACCGAAAGTTCAAAATTACTCATAATTTTTCGGCCTCGAATTTTTATGAAATATCTTAATTCGGAAGGATCCCTAAAAGCTTTATTTATTTTGTTATTAAAATAGAAACAAAAATTTTAAATTAAATGCCGAGAATTTCAGTTATTTGGACGCGACGGAGCCGAAGTGGGCGCAGAATTACCGGATGTATTCATACTTTTTGGAGGAGCTTGTGCCGCTCGTGTTCGGCACATTTGCATTGGACAAGAACAAATGTGGCATTTTTGGACATTCAATGGGAGGCCATGGCAAGTAACGAGGGATGGACAGGGGACCCTATTGTTTTGCAAAATTAATAATTTTTTGGTCAATAATTTTTCTAGCTACGTCCCTGGTTTTTAGTGGTCTATTTTTCCCTTTTTATTGCATTTTTGTATTTTTTCTTCCGAAAAATGTTCGATTTTTAGGGGGTTTGTTTTCCGTTTTTATTGCATTTTTTGTTAGCAATTTTCAAAAATGCAAATTCGGAGGGGAGTGAGGTCGACGGTGCCGATAGGCGCCGCCGGGAAAAATTTTTGAATTTTTGATGACAAATTTGTTAAGAAAGATGGTCCAAAAAAAATTACGAATATTACAAAACAAAAGGGTCCCCCTTTGTTTTTTTCCTCAAATTTTATTTTGAGGGGGTGGGGAATGCCCCCCCCCCTGACCCTCTCCCCCCTAGCTACGTGCCTGCCCCTTGACCGGGAAATGAATTTCGTCGTTTCAGGTGCTCTGACCATTGGTTTAAAACATCCGGACTTGTTCAGCTCCGTGTCGCTTTTTGCACCGATTTGCAATCCATCGAATGCGATTGCTTTTGGACAAAAATATTTGAGGGCCTTTTTGGGGGACGACGAGGGAAAATGGGCCAATTACGATGCCACCGAATTGGCCAAAAAATACAATGGGCCGAAGAGGGAAGTGCTCATTGATCAGGTGCGGACTTTAAGCTTCATCAGCGCAATTTTGTTTACGAGAGACCCATTGGCGTCGATAGGCGTTGCCGAGAAAGTTGAACCTTTTGGGAAAAATATGAAAATCGAGAAATTTCCTTTCTCTGTGTTTTGTGAGAGGGCGTGGGGCGCTTTGTTCACAACAAAAACTTAAGGGAAGCGCCGATCCGTTCCTCGGCAGAGGCGAGCTTTTGCCCGACAATTTGCTGGACGTCAAGAACCCGAATTTGACATGGAAATATCGACTTCAGCCAGACTACGATCACGGCTATTTCTTCATACAAACATTCATCGGAGACCATTTTGAACATCATTTTAACTGTTGGAAGAAATGATCGTTTGGAAATGTCCACATTTTAATTTTAACACACTTTGTTCATTTTTGTTTTATTTAATATAATTAATTCCGCAAATCCATCCATTCACTTTTGATCATTTGACCCATTTCGGACTGATTCCCTTACCGGATGAATTATTTACTGCACCAATTGGGTCAATGCATCGACAGCAACGAAAGTCGCGGGAATGGTTTACCCCCCCCCCCCCCCCTCCCCTTAACACGACCGGATCATTCATTCATTTAATCTCCACAAATTGTTCTGCTGGAAGTTTTGGTGTATTTTAAGTGATGAAAGGATTTCATTACACCCGGGGGGACATCGATGATCTTGCGGACGATCAGCCCCCCAATTTCGTCCGAATTGCCTTCGGCTCCATTCTGATCAGCGTGTGCTGCTTGGCAATAATGGCGTTGGCTTTGCCCGTTTTGCATTTTCGTCTGGAGGCCTCTTTCGTGGACATTGAGCAGAGAATGGACGCCTTTCGGGTCAGAAAAAGGAATTTGGCAGCCCAAATTTCGCAAATATTCAAGTTTGCTTCAAAAAACATTTGGAGCCAAATGCTGTTCGACCAGGCCGAGAGGGGCGGGCGGCGCCATCGCCATTCCGGTGAATTTCCAAAATGAAATTCAGAAAATTGTTTTTCCCGTACCCTGGAGGGTTTTTCTCTTTTTTTCTTAAATATTTGTATTTCTTCCTTTCGTTAGACTACGGCCCCTCCACCCCAACTTCTGAGGACAACCAGCAGTGTACCAGTTGTGTGCAGCTCCAATGTCCGCCCGGCCCCCCGGGGCCTCCAGGGGTTGCAGGCGAAGACGGGGCGGACGGACTTCCCGGAAGGCCGGGAAAGCCCGGTTTTTGTAGACCATTTTTGGGTAAAATCTGTCCATCTTGAAGGTCTGGACGGCCTCGACGTTCCGCTGGAGCCCGAGCCAAGTTACCCATGGTCTATTTGAACGCTGAATTCGAGTTGATTTGACGCATTCCCAACGCGAATTAAGTGTCATTTGTCCGGCCGGACCGCCTGGTCTTCGTGGCCCCCAGGGCGAACCGGGCCGTTCAGGGCCTCAGGGGGAGCCCGGCCCGCCGGGTGAGTTTTTGTAATTTCTTTTTAAAAACTCCTAATTACCACAAAGGGCTTCCTGGGCGGCCAGGAAAGCCGGGCCGAGTTGGCGACGCTGGGCCGACCGGACCGAGGGGTGAACCTGGCGAGCCCGGAATAAAAGGTAATCAATGCTTTTAATTTGAATAATCTTTTGCCATAAAATACTTTTTAATTCTAAGGGCCTCCCGGGGACGACAGCATCGGCGGAACTGGCATTAAAGGACCCCCCGGGCCGCCAGGTAGAAGAAAGCCTTTAAAAAAAGATTAGAAGCTGGACGAATAACTTTAAAGGTCCGCGAGGTCCAAAAGGTCCGCCGGGGCCAAACGGAACGCCTTCACAGAATGCGGGGCCGCCGGGATCGATTGGAGAAGTATTTTTAATAATACAAATTTAGGCATAATTACCCAAATTAAACTCTTTTCAGAGCGGCCCGCCAGGCCCTCCAGGTTAATGCCCCAGGCAAGAATTACCATCAAAGTTTATGGCTTCAGGAAAACGCGGTGAACCCGGGCCGCCGGGTCCGGTCGGAGTGCCCGGCGATTCCGGAGGTAATTGGGGGCATTGATCAGCAGCAGTGTTTCAACCAGAAAAGAGCCGTGATATTCTTGAATGATTGACCCAATATCTGTGACCATTTTGACAAGCGAAGGTCCGAGCTTTTTCAAAGATCGATCGATCGATTGATCAGAAAACAAATTCCGATGATCCAACTGATCAGTCCTTTCCTAGAACTGGGCTGAGTTATATCTGATCATTTTAAGAAAAAAGGCTGCTAGAAGCAGCCAATTCGCCCGTTGTCGAACATCGCTTCTTTTCAGAACCCGGCGGACACTGTCCTTCGTCGTGCGGCATCCAAAACATAATTGCCCCGCCCATAACCGAACTGGACACCTCCGGCGGCGGTTATATGCCCTCCGGGCCAGCAGCGCCCCGGGGTGGAGGATATTCGTGAAGATGAAAGAGAGACCGATTATTTGCCATGTTTTTAGATTTAGTCGAAAAAATAAATAACAAACGCCCGCCAAATGCTACTTTTTTTGTTTGTATTAAAATACCGACGACAATAAAAAAGATTTTCCGATTTTCTTTGAAATTCGGGCGCCATTTCGCTTCTGACGTCACTTTTTGACAAATTCCGTCGCCCAATTTAAGGGAAATAAAAAATTTATTGGTAAGATTCAAAGAAAGACACAGATTAAGACGAAAATAACAAAGTGAAAACAAAAATTGTCGCGGCGCGTTCGGGAGAAAAGGGTTAGGCTTCGCGTCGACCGTCCAAAACTTTCGTCCTCAGCCGTCGTCCACGTTGCCCTCGTGCAAAATGTGCCGGCGATTTGAATTAATTCGTTGTCGCCCGCTCTTTAACAGCGCGACAATTTGATGCGTTTCGCAGCCTTTTGTCTCCGGCAAGTACAAGTACAGATACAGCAGACTTAGCAGGGAGGGCACCGCAAACAGAGGGCCAAAAGTGAGGGGACCGACCATCTGAGTATTGGCATTTTGTAAAAAAAAACAAAAAAAAAACGGGGCTAATTTGTAAAAGCACACCTTATAGAGAGGGAGGGTGGCAAAGTTAGTGAGGGCGATCAGCACCGAGATCAGGGAGAAGCTCACGCAGAACATCGAGGAACGATGCGGCATCGGCACCAACTCGGGCGCGATGAAGTACGAAATGGGGCCGATGGCCAATCTGAAAGAAGGCACAAACAAAAAATGAGAAAGCGCCAATTTGTGCCCTAAACTTGCCCGTAAGAGACGATGTAAGCCATCATGGCCGTCACTGCCACAAAACGCGCTGCCGGCGTCACGGGGGTGAGCGCCGCCCCGGCGATGAACAGCACAAGCAAAAGGACGGAAAGGACGCCGACAGAAAGAAACAAACGCCGGCGGGGGAAACGATCGACTAGAAAAGCGGCAAAAACGCAGCTGACGGTCAGAAGGACCATCATCAGAGAGGAGCTCAGCTGGGCCAAAGATCTGATCAGAGGGATATTTTGGCTTGGCATTAGTAATTCGAATTAATATTCCCAATGAATTATGATTCGATTCTGGAATGGACAACTTTTTTCTGATCGGTTTTATCAGAAGCTTTGAATTGGCACTGATCACGAGGGGCCAAGGCAAAGAATTTGCAAATTTACGTGGAGAAATGCAAGGACAGCATGAAGAAAGTGCTGGACTGGAGGATTGGGTAGAAGGCCAAAGTCGGCACCATTGCCATCAGAGAGAGAATCAGCGCCTTGCGAAGGTAAGGCACCGTAAACAGAGACTGAAAGGGCAATTAATTTGTAAATTCGACGTGTTAACGAAGCGATCACTGATCAGTGATTGATCACTCACTGACCAAAATCGATGCGTCGCCTTCGGCATTTTGGTCGTTCTGTGCCTCCTGCTGATAGTCCCTCAACGCCTGCTCGTTGGACGCCATGGGCCCCTGGAAGAAAGTGAGTGACCGTCGCGCGGCTGCTTCGTCTCTTCTGAAAATGTACATAAAAAGGTGTCGATTTAAATGTTCGGGCGATGGGTCAAAAATCGTCCGATTTTTTTTTGTTGTTTACTTTTTGCCAAATTTGAATAAATTAAGGCCCATGGCAAATTCGAACTTTGCGATCATCAAAAACTTGGGCGTCTCCGGGATCCAGGCCAGGAACAGCACGGAGACGATGCCGGGCAGAACGGGCACGAAGAACAGCAAAGTGAGGGAGTGGCCGAGCACGGGACGAATGCCGAGGAGCATGCCGAGAAGGCCCATGGCGGAATAGCCGGTGGCGAACAGCGAAGAGAGGGCCCCTCGCAGGGATGTGGGCGAAATCTCCTGTCGGCGGATGGGATTTTATGTTTGTTCAACCACCGGCTACTGCTCGCACTTGAAGGTAGAGAATGGCGACGGTGTCGGACATGGGCGAGAAGACGGAGGCCATCAGTCGACCAAAGACCATCACCTCCGGGTAGGGGAACAGCGTGGCCAACATTTGCAGGGCACAAGCCAACGTCATCATCGCCGTGGCCAAAATGTAAGCGGCTCAAAATAAATTCATTTAAACGGAGAAAAATGGGGCAAATTTTAAATGTTACGCTTTCGTCCGTATTTGTCGCATAAATGCGGTGAACAGAGGGCGCCCACGATTTGGCCGGCATACCAACAGCTGTTAATGGCCGATCGAATCAGCGAAAAATGATGTTCGCTGAACGAAGTGCCGCGGTTGGTGTACGACTCGTTCAGATACGTGTCCAACTCCTTCACCGCCGTATTCACCGAAGTGTGCTTAAGCATTTATTTTAAATCACACTTAAAACGCAGCAAAAATTTGTTTTTTAATTTTCAAATAAAGTTGAAAAACAAAAACTTTAAAAAACGATTTAGTGAATGGAAATAAATTCGTCCATTCTTGCAATTTAATGTTTTTTACTACATATGAACATTATTTTGAATTTTTGTATACATTTAAATGAAATATATGATAGGCTAAATAAATTAATTCAACAACAAAACTGCGAGAATTATGTACAAATGCTTATTTTTTGTTAAATTAATATGTGCTGACTGACCATGAACGCGCTGGGGAAGTTGGTGATGCAGGTCAAGCAGCAGCCAATTCCGACCAATTTGAACGTTTGGAGGAGGGGAAAAACGAGAGGCGATTCCTTTGCTTGTGACGTTATGAAGCTGTTGGTCGACTTCGTCACCGGGTCGGCCAATTCGATGCTTTTTGTGGTTGGCTGCTCGGGCGAATGTTGGACAATGTTTACGGCGGTAGGACAACCGCACATTTTGTGAAATTGGAGCTGAATTTAAGGGAGGGGGGGGGGGAATTGTTTTATAAAAAATTTGGAAGGGTTAAAGAGAATTTGGAAGAGTTAAAGGAACTACGTAATCACAGAATAATGATGAATACAGTGGAATGAATATGTTCAAAATGTTTGGGTCGTTTATGTGCGTTGAGTGCCGTTTGGGTACATTCCGAGTGCAGCGGAGTACAGCTCCGGTACTCGGCGAGGACGTTGGAGGGAATTGCCGTCCATCGAAGGAATGGTCGGCCGGCGATAATGTGGAGGGCCTCCTACATAAACTGTTGCGGACATCGCCGAACTTGTCCCCGCCCCGTCACTCTGCATCTTTGTGCCCTCCCCAGACGGCACTCTCTCTCTCATCCTCAGCACCCAACGCGTTAATGGGGGGGGGGGCGGTTGATGACCTCCAATGCGTCGTCATCCAATGCCTCTGCCGGCCCCGCCCGTCGTTGTGCGGTGGAGGCCGTGCACCGGCGTGCACTCGGCAAATTCCATACCAAGCCCCCCACACTGCCCACACTGTCAGTCAGTCAGTCATTGTCCGACGATATGAGCGGTAATTCGAAATGTTTTTATTTATACACATGCCCCCCCCAACTTTGACTGCCCCTCCACAGCCATCTCAACCCTTTCAAGGAGTTCAGACGATGGGGAAGAATTTTGCATCATCTTTATGTGTATATACATCATCAGTCTGTTTGTTCTGTCCATTCTTGTCATCGCCCATTATCGGCACGGCACACTTTTGGTGAAAGAAATGGACGAAAAATATGTAAAGGATAAAAAGAAATAGGTAAATGTGTGGGCGGTGTCAAAATGAAATGGAATATTTGTTCTTGAAATGCCACAATTAATAACCTAAAATGTGCCTGGGGCAAAAGTTTTTTTTTAATTTTGTGCGGAATAAGTAGCATTTACTGCTCCAACTCGGAGTCCATTAAGGATAATGCCCTAAATTGCATAAAAAAGAAATGTTATGAAACATGAAGAGAAACCCAAGGAAATTAAGTAAAAGTCTCATTTTTCGAAAAAACAACTTTTTGAAAGACCGATGAGGGAAAAAATGATCAAAATAAATATGCACAGAAGCAAAAAGGAATGAGTAAATTTGCTTATACAACCACAAAATGCACGTCAGCGCCAATGTTTCCTCTAATCAGCGCAAATGATTTAACAACGGTCTAAGCCTAAGCCTAAGCCTAAAATCTTTATGCGACCCTTTCAAAAATACTAACGAAAACATTGGGAAAAACAACTCAAAGCAAAAGGCATTAAAATTGTTGTAAAGGCCGAGGGGATTCCGGGCTGAACGTGGCGGCCCGAATTGAGGAAGTACAGCGCAGGCCGCCCTTCCGCTGCTGCAGCAATTGGACCGTTTTTTGGTTGAGGGCGAATTGGCGGGACGTAAAGCGAGCCGCCGCCGGGGGGGTTGGTTTCTGTTGGAGGCGGCGGGGACGGAGTTGACGAATTGGAAGCTTAATTGGGCAAATGTTTTATGTCCGTTTAACAATGAAACGACAGGTTGATATGAATATGAATGGTAATTAATTAATTAATTGGCCTGCCTCTGAAACCTTCTCGAATTTGATTCGCTTTGTCGTTGAATTTATCCTCAGACGGCGTTAAATCGTTGCTCGGAGGGCAGTCCGGACAACGGCAATTGTGCTGAACGTTGTCGAAAGGGCACCGAACGTCCTCGTGGATAAGAGCCAACGAAGACAGCAGCAGCGGAGGGAAGGACGAACGATTTGAAGAAACATTTGCATGAGAGATGCAACGAAAGGACCTGAAATGGCATTTCGAATTTAGGCACAGCGCTTTTATGCCCTTGGGGGATCCTCTACCAATTTGGGTCAGATCATTTGGTGGTTTATTCATTCCTCTTATGCTGATCGGTCACCTCTTCAGCATTTCGCGTCCCCTCGGGTACTCGTCCCTGATCAAACAGTACAACAACGAGTCCGGGTCCCCTTCCGCACAGCTCCGTGGCTTCTTCATGCACTCCGTTCTCAGTCCGCGTAGTTGAACACAATAAGCGCACTTTTTGATGTCCGGCGATGGGCGATAGTATAAAGATAACGCAAGCAAACAAATGGCGGCACATGGCACAGCGACCATCATCGTACGGTTCAATTTATTTGTGCTAATGGTAAAAATTCAAAATTAAAAACCATTCCAAAAAGGGAAATAAATGTCCGGTGGCCCTCCGCCCTTCCCGAAAAGTGATTGGTGAAGAGTTCGCAGGGTTGGGGATGTTCGGGGGATGATCGAATATTCGATTGTGCTTTAAGGTTGTTCGCGGCGTAATTGAGGGTTCCTCTCCAAAAACCTTTTATCCACCGCCTCCCCTTCTCAATAATTGTTAAATTTTAGCCACAAAAATGGTCAAAAAATGAATTGCAAAATATTAAAAAGCGCAAAACCGTCGTAAAAAGGGCGATTTGAGTGGGCCAAACCACACAAAGACATTCCATTCGCATTACAATTGAAATCGCAAAAGAACGACTAACAAATAAGAACCAAACGAAATAACGAAGAAATAGACAATGAATGGCAATGAATGGCCCAAAATTATTTGAATAATAATCGTTTGTTGGAGGAGAGAATCAATCCATTGGATTTGCCGTTTTTGCCAACTGATTGTGAGCAGAGATGGGCGTAAATCTTTTCAAAGTGAACTTAAAATTATCTTTTTAAAATAATTATTTTAATAAATTTAAATATTCACATCACTTTAAAATGTTGAAGGCTGTCATTAGGTTGAGAAAAGTCCGGACTTGAGGACCGATCTAGAATCTCAAAAAACCTCGACGAGAATCTCGATCGTCCGGACTCTAACTCTAATATAAAATCTATCAAATCGAGACTGTTTCATCTCCGTCCCTCACTTACCAGGGATTTTCATTGGCATTTTTTCTGATTTGACTTTCAAGAATGCTGCTGAATTGGACCGAATTTTTAAGTGTTCGATACCTTTAGGAAATTAATTTTTTGTTCGCTTCTGCTGGGATGTCTAATAAATTATTTATTACATAGAAGCAATAGCAACAGCGTCACGGCCATTTATTCATCACACTTCTCTTTAATTCTTAATTCGCTTGCCCCTCGGGGGATGGATGATTCATTTGCCCCCTCCCTCCACCCCCTTTTCCCCCTTCTCCCATCCGACCACAAAACAACAAATGAAACTGCTGGAGAAATAGGCACATTTTAAGTCCATTCATTCCATTTATTGGTGGAGTGTTTGTTTGGTTGGCACTTTGGCCATTCAAACTGATGGCTTTAAAGACAAAACAGAACAGAAATCGAGGCCCCTAACGAACATTTAAATGGTTGTTTTATTTCTCTGTTTTTTTCTTTCTTATCTTCGCTATTTTCAGCTTCTCTTTGGTGTGATGAGCCCCCCCCCCCCCCTCAAAAAGCATTCGATTTGTGGGGGGGGGGGGGGACATACACACGGAGGAGGAGGAAGCGAATTATTGGACTTTGCGTGCCACTTTTTTTACACACCGCGCCCTTTCTCTTTCTTTACCGTTCACGTTGCGAGTTTTCTCGGTCGATACTTTTTTTCCGCCGCATTTCGCTTCTTTTGGTTAAATAATGGCCATGGCTTCACCTCTCCAGCGACGCCGCCGCGGCGAAGGATTTGGCCCCTCTCCCCGCATACCTTTCACTTTCCCCGTCCGCCCGTTGGAGTTGGACGGACGGCGCTGGGCCTTCAAACTCCCGGCGCTTCCAACCCCATCCATCAAAACCCAAATTTCCAAAAAATAAATGCGTATTTTGTAGACGGAGAAAATAAATGTCCGTTTTTCTCTTTCGAAATGCTTCTTCTCTTAAGAATAGTAAAATACTTAGACAAATTTATTTATATGTAAGACCAGACTAATTGAGTTAAGGAATGACATCATTTGCTGAGATCGTTGAATTTTTTTCTTTAAGTTTTTTATTAAATAAAATATTTTGTCTATTTCTTCTCACTTTTCCATTAATAAAACGCTGAAAGAATGTCATTGTCGGCGCTCAAAAAGCAATTCAACAAAGCCAATCAGTATCTGAGCGAATCTGTCGGTGCCGCGGAAGCGACAAAACTCGATGAGGAATTTACTGAAATGGAACGGGTCAGTCAGTGTTGGGGAGGGTTTTGAAAAAGCTTTTCACTGTTTGTGTTGTATTTATAAAACATTTTCAAAATGAATTTTGTCACATTTTTGTTTCTTTGAGCTTTCAATTTAAAATGCGTTCTTTCCCCGAGGGTTTGAGAGATTTGTCTTCTCTTTTATTTTCATGTCCTTTATCAGAAAGTGGACATGACCAATGAGCTGATCACGCACATCATCAACGGCACCAACGAGTATCTGCAGCCGAACCCAGGTTTATTTTGGCGTTTAAGCTAACCGATAGGCTTAATTGGCTAATCTGACATTGCTTAATTGGCTAATCTGACATTGCTTAATTGGCTAATCTGACATTGCTTAATTGGCTATTCGACATTTAATTGTATTTTTTTTTTGTTAAGCGACACGTGCCAAAATCGCCGCAATGGGCGCCATGTCGAAGGTGCGCGGCTCCACCAAAAACCAATCGTACCCGCAGACGGAGGGAATGTTAGCGGACACAGTGCAAAAGTTCGGGCGGGGCCTTGGCCATCAGTCGGACTTTGGAAAGGTTTTTTTTCAGAATTTAAAATAATTTAATTTCAAATTTATTTTCGTTTGTTTGTAGGCGCTTTGTGACGCGGCCGATGCCTTTCGCCAAATGGCGGACGTAAAGTACCAATTGGAGGACAATGTGAAGCACAACTTTCTCGACCCGATCAGCGACTTCCAAAACAACGAACTCAAAGATTTTAATGTGAGGCTTTTGATTTTCTAATTATATGACAGGTTTTTATGGTCGAACCGTGGCGTATACTAACTGTTTGTGTTGTATGGAGTATATTTTCGGTTAAAATTAAATTCAAAATTATCAAAAAAAAACTCCAAAATCCGTTCCATCCCTTAAACCAAAATTTAACAGCGGGGAAATCGAGAAAAAACAATTAAAAAAATGGGATAAATTGAATTAACATTTTAGGCGCATCGAAACAAATTGAAAAGTCGTCGTTTGGATTACGATGCAAAAAAGCGCAAACAAACCAAAGGTTTTGTGAGGACAAACATTTTTTTTCGCTAATTTTTTGAACTTTAAGAGGACGAATTGGTGCAGGCGGAGGAGAAGTTGGAGGAGTCCAAACAACTCACTGAAAAAGCAATGTACAACATCCTCAACAACGACGTAAGCAGGCGACTGGTCGATTGAATGTTTTTTTGAGACGGAATCTGTCGTGTCGTCAAATTGCGTTTTGACAAAAATTTCAATTTCGGACGGACATTTTGTATCAAAATGCAATGCTTTTAGGTCGAACAAATCACTCAGCTGAAGGCACTGGTTGAGGCGCAGTTGGACTTTCACCAGCAAACGTTGCAAATTTTGGAGAATTTGAAGTCTCAACTTGCCAGCAGGTGGATGATCCGTTTTTTATACATAATAATCGGAATTGATATCATATGGCGTTTCTTTCCGATCTGGAGGAATTTGTAAGATTCTAAATGTTCAACTTCTTTTAAAGAGTTGACGAGTCGAATGTGAAACAACGAGTGGAACATACGCCGAAACCGGTTATTGACCGAAGACGCAATTCGCGCAGCGATTTGAACTCCATTCATTCGTTCGTTTTAATAAGACAAAAAAGCCTCAAAAAAACATTGTCGACTTTTAGCACCACGGATCCCGGGAGGAACAGTTTGGCTGGCTTGTCCATCTCCAGTCCGATGCCATCTGCCAACGCCACGATGAACAGCCACGGCGGTCCATCCCCAGCCCACAACACAACCACATTAGCGTCATCTGATCAGAATGCTCCGTCGACCGCTGCACAGCCGGGCCAGAAGGGCAAATCCAAGGCGCTCTACGACTTCCAGGCATTGAATCCGGGCGAACTCGACTTTAAGGGTTCGTCTTCATTCACACAAAAGCATGTGGCCAGAAAATAGGGAAGAGGTCGACTTATATAGTAAATGTTGGAGGGGGGGGGCGGTATGGAAATAATCGTAAATTGGACTTTGAATTGGGAAAAATGGGGACTTTCCCCTTTTTCTAATTGGCCACGTCCCTGTGTTCGCTTTGTTCGCGTAATTTTGCCTTTTTAGAGGGCCAATTGATTCAACTCGACTCGCAGATTGACGAACATTGGTTTGAGGGGACATTGGACGGACGGACCGGCTTCTTCCCCATCTCCTACGTGGAGGTACGTCGACACTTTCAAATTGGGAACTGAAAGCAACAAACTAAACACCCCTTCCCCCCTTTTCTTAAGATTATCGTGCCCATCCCTTCGTCCACTGCAACACAACAATAAAATATGGGCAGCATAGTGCGGCTGAAAACGGCCATTCTAGCAATCGAAAAACAACACCAAACCTTTGAACGGGATGCTGTGGAGAATGTTAGCATTCCTTTTGATGGAACATTCGGATGCATCAAAAACACCCAAATTTGCACTAATATTTACCCTAGTAAAATAACTAATTTTCGTTTGTGTATTCTTGTGCGTTTTGGACTCCGAATTTCTTCTTCCGTGTCATTTATACATTGTAACCAATAAAATAGAAAACAACAAATTTCTAAAATCATTAACCCTCTGCGGCAGAGTTGTTCTTTTTCCAAGAAAATTCCCGTCTAACTATGCATGGCGACGGGGTGCGTGCACCTCGATAACGGAAATCGGCTTTGGGAAACCAAAAACGATTTTTTTAAATTTAACAGAAAAAAAGCTTCAATAAAAGCTAAGTATAATGTTGCAAAAAAGTGCATTAACCAAAAAACATTTTCTCATTGCCGATTTGTCTGCATTTCGTTATTTCCAAATTTGGCGGGGTGTTGTCGCACCCTCACAAATTTAATGGGGGATTTCGTTATGAATTCGTGCGAGAACACAAACCCAACACATTGCCACGTTTTCAATTTCCTACAAACAATTTCCATTAACATTTTCTGTTTGTTTACAAAAATGCAGAACAAAACAACAAAATAATCAAAATTTCATTAACATTGTCAAAACCGCGTGATATTACTGAGAGGCGCGGCGCGAATTTGGCACAGATTTTTGAGAAATTGGACGCCGAGAAAACGCGCCCTGAACACATCGCCAGGCTTAACCCCGGGAATAATCGGCGAACAAACCTAAAAACGGAAGAAATTAATGGGGGAGTCCCTAATTTTGTTTAGCTCACCAATCCCAGACAACCGTAAGCAGTGCCGCTGATCAATTTGTCTTGGTAGACTTTTCTTGCCGTACCGGTGATCTCCAAATGTCCATCAGGCACATCCTCCCCATCTCCGGGATTGACTCTGAATGAAAAGGGTGGCGGATGCTTTTTAGAACTTCTTCCATTTATCAGAAACATGACTATCGGAGGTTTTGGACACTTCCAGTAACGGTCATCACCCGGGGCATCTACGACAACATGTTCGCGGCGTACTTTAACACAATCATTCGAACATCGACGTCCACATGCACACAATTGTGGTCTTCAAGAATGAAAATTGGCTCACGAAATTTGATTGCTCCGATAGCAATTGGGACAGCATCAATTCTGAAAAACTCAAAAGAATTGGAGACTCTCTCTGATTAAACAAACTTTGGTCTGTAATGGCCGACGGCCTCTCCCATCAAACGTCGTACTGCCGTCTCCACATGTCCAGCGTGTTGCCAACCCTTTTTTGAATTAAATTATTTACTTTAACGGAATTCCGAAAAAGATCAATCGGACAGTTTTAAACCCCCTAAATGTTTAGCTCTTTCCAAATGTTAATTCTTACCAAAGTGACGTGAACTTGTTCGGTCACTTCCTCAATCAATGGGTCAGAAAGGCATTGCCGTGCCTGAGTGTAGGTGAACCGACCGTGTTGGATGGACTGAAAAGGAGAACAAATTGAAACAAGAACTCCCATTTAAAAATGTTTCCAAAATGAAAATTTTCGGATTTGTTCAAAAATACATTTGAATCCGGAGTTATTAACCTTCGGCGCAAGAGGAGCCAGGTCGAGGTCCGAATGCATGGATGTGGTTGGTGTTGGCCCAGACATTAATCCTGGATTCGAATCAATGGGGGTGCAGAAATCTATTTTTTGTGGGGTCGTTTGCACAGAAAATCTAAAGTGTGAATGATATACACACCTACTATACATACATATTTGTATATAATTAATACATTTCGGAGTGAGACACAAATAAGATTGAAAAAAGGACAAAAATAAGCCTTAAATCCTTAAAATAGCCTCGAGCAAAGTTTTTTTATTTGAAATCAGGCCGCCTTTTAATGCTAATATTTAACGCCGATGACAAATTGATTCGCTTTTTTCCAACAATAACCAAATCGATAAGCCAGTAGTGCGCCCATGTGGCACAAATGAATGCATAGAGTGTGATGCATTCTTTAAAAAATCTTCAATATTTTACGTTTATTGTTGGAAAACGATTAGCAAATAAATTTGCATTCAATTTGAATAGTAAAATGTAATAATTAATATTAATTTACTTTTGTTTAGAATGAAACTTTTACAATTTGTTGTCGTTGTTTTGGTTGTCTTCCCAATTTTCGGTTGCAATGATTTTCCAAAGGAGCAACAAAAAAACAATCGCAACAATCAAACGCCCGAAATTGGTTTTTTGAAAAGTAAAACTTACAAATTCGTCATTAAATATTTTATTATTTCGAAATTAAGTCGATTAATTTGTGGCCTTTCATTTGCAATATTTAATTGACACTTTCATTTATATTTTAGTAAGTAAAAGAAGAGCTCAAATGCGGAGGAATTATTGTAATAAAAAAGGAATTAGAAATTGTGTGGGAAAACGGACATTTGGAAGTCTCACTAAAATGGATGGTGAAATACGCTGCAAATTGTCCAAAAATCCAAACGGCACGGAAATTTGCGTTCCCGATATGAGTGAATTAAATCAGCATTTTAAATCCGATCATTAGGGACCGATTGATCGATAAGCACCCGATTGATCGATAAGCACCCGATTGATCGATAAGCACCCGATTGATCGATAAGCACCCGATTGATCGATAAGCACCCGATTGATCGATAAGCACCCGATTGATCGATAAGCACCCGATTGATCGATAAGCACCAAGATGGCTAAAGTATTTTTAAATTCGATTCAAATACATTTTTTCAAACATTTTGAAATCTTTTTAAATCTCTTTAACACCGTCCGTTTGTGTTCAATTCTTTCTCATGCGGACAAATGTCGCTAACCCCCCCCCCCTCTTTCTTTTTGAAAAGTGATCGGACAAATCATTCATAAATACCCCCAAATACATTTTTTAGATTACGTAACGATTTATTGTTGAGGGGGGGGGGGTCGAAGGATTAGCAGCGGAGGCGACGTCACTCTCTGCCGAAAAGAGCAGCAATTGTTCAATTGTCTTCGCCATGCTTTGCCCACTCGTCCCTTTCATCATCGGCACTTTTCTCAACACTTTTATGGCACAATTTTACCCATTTTTTAATGAAAACCAAAGCCCCCTCAAATGGAAGAAGGCTTTACCTATCTTTTGCCAACAGAAATGAAGCCAAACAAATAAAAATGGTGTCATCTGTCAGCCCCTCCGGGGACAGAATCCAATTCAAAATTTGGTCGGGGATTCCGATTGGACGTGAGAAAAAAATGAATTTAAATTGATGAATTGGTGTTTGATCGATGGATATAATAGGCCTATTAATCGTTGAAAATGAACAAATGTCGGGTCGGATCATCAATTGAGTAATTGGAAGCCATTCGATCAGCTGAGACCGATCGCTCTCCGCCCGCGAATCGATCGGAAAATCAATTTAATTTGGCAGTGAAAATAAAGAAGCCATTTAAAAAAAATTGGGGTTTCCGTCCAAAACTCCGTTTGTTGCCTAATAAACGAAGAAGAAGAAGAAGAAGCCCTTCGAGCGTTAGCCGAGCTTTTATTGCGTTAGAAATTCATAAAAATTGATAAAATTGCACATTTTTGGTTTATTCAAAATTCGAACAAAAAGTGCGTAAACCCTCTTTTTTGTTTGTTGTATTCTGTCGCGGGGGCCTCGTCCCCGCCTTTTTCATTCAGAAAGGGCGTCGGAGCATAAAAATTAAGCGAAAAAAGAATATTTGATGAATTTTAAAGAACAATTTTTTGTTAGAGTCATTTTGAATTCCTTTTCTTCACAAAAAATGAAATTTCGATCACTTTTTAATGTCAAAATGATCAGACGCCATCTGAGCCTAAAAAAGGTGGGAATTTGAATTGGATGGGCGCCGAATGGATGTGAAAGGGATCCAATTTCAACACCCCCCCCCCCCCCCGCCTCTATCCCCGCAGGGGAGGCAACAACAATAATATTCGATTTTTCACGAAATTCTCAAAATTCACACCTTTTCAGTTATTTGTGGTGCTCCATTTGTTTCAACTCCTTTTCCGTTTACATTTGCTGTCGTCGACGGCCTTTGTACGGCCCACAAATTGTTACGGTAGGGAAAGGCAAATTCAAATTGTTACGGTAGGGAAAGGCAAATTCAAATTGTTACGGTAGGGAAAGGCAAATTCAAATTGTTACGGTAGGGAAAGGCAAATTCAAATTGTTACGGTAGGGAAAGGCAAATTCAAATTTTTACGGTAGGGAAAGGCAAATTCAAATTGTTACGGTAGGGAAAGGCAAATTCAAATTGTTACGGTAGGGAAAGGCAAATTCAAATTGTTACGGTAGGGAAAGGCAAATTCAAATTGTTACGGTAGGGAAAGGCAAATTCAAATTGTTACGGTAGGGAAAGGCAAATTCAAATTGTTACGGTAGGGAAAGGCAAATTCAAATCATTTATGAGGAATAATTATATTATATTCAAATTCATTAAAACGGGCATTTTACCCCACAAAACATCAAAAAAAACGACGAAAAAAGGGAATGGACTCAAAACACGAAAATCACGAATAAAAAAACAGCAGCACTTAACACCGCCGCCGGCGGGTCCACAGACTTTCTTTGCTTTTTCGCCAATTCATTTTATTCATTTTTTAAAATATTTTATTGGATAATTTAAATAAACATTTTTTGGCCACCCAAAAAGTTTTATTTTCTATTTTTTTTGTCGGTTTTCGGCCTCGTCAATAAATCTAACGCAAATTTTAGTGCCAAATTTTGGCACAAATTCCCAAGGGAAGCGATAAAATCTTTTCCCAAAACACTAAATTTTGGAATTATAACATTAAATTCAAATAAAATTAAATTAATATTCAACTTAAAGTTAATAATTTTAGTTGAAATTAAAAGTTGTTTTTTGTATTTATATAAATTTTCGATTTTAAAATAATTAAAAAAAAATTTGTTCATACGAGTAAAAATCAAAAATTGGCTTAACTTTTAGCATATTTTATTTAATTTCCAACAAAAACTGCTATTGGCAAAAAATGGCCATTTAATTTGCATAATTTTGCCGGATTTTCATTCTCCGGAGGCATTGACCACCGAATTTTATGAGTCCCTCGGGGAACGACCAAATTGCCGCCGCGATTTTCTCAATTTGAGAGAGTTTAGCGTGCCAAGCCAAATTTGGGAGGGCTTAGGCTTAAAGTGTTCCAAAATGAGAAGAAAATCCATCGCCCGAAGGCGCATCACAAAACATTTCGCCAAAATTCAATTTTCCGAGTGAATATAAAAAAATGGTCAAAAATTTGATTTATTTTACGCGTTCAGTTGTACCGCGAAAAATCACCGAATTTGGAGGGCCAAAGATTGGGCAAATTCTTTACTTTCTTTTTTAATATTTCTTCTTTCAAATTCATCAAATTGCTAATAATAAATTTAATTTAATTTAATTTTAGACATTAGGGGGCAGACAATGAATCGCTTCTCAACGGCCGACAAACTGAACAAGAGCAGCGGCATCTACAACCTGAAGAACGCGAACAGTTACACGCAACAGCTCCTCGATGTGATCGCCCTCCAGCAAAAGCAAAATAATGAAAATGGGTCAGCAAATGTTTATTTCCCCTAGGGGGATGTGCCGTGTTACGTCCGCAATAACCTGTCCCCGGAAAGCAAAAAAAGAAGCGTATTGGGACAGAAGATAATAACGGCTCTTAAGCCCTTGGGCGAAGTGCCGTTCCAAATACCCCCCCCTCCCCCCTGGCATCAGTCTACGGCACTCAAAAATTTTCGTCTCTTTCAAAATGCCAAAAAGGGTTAAAGACGGAGTGAGCAAACTTGTGTTGTGTTTTGGCGAGGAGTCCAAATGCGTTTAGGGAGGGGGGAATAGGGAGGGAGGGGAGGGGAATTAGCTTTTCTCCTCCCCCCGGGGGGGGGGGAGAAGCGGCTTCTCGGAAAAGCATTTTCGAAACATTTCGCACGGTTTAAGCGAACGAAACGGACGCGACTTTTATGCCCTCCCCCTTTTTTCATTACCTGCAGCACATTTTGGACTTTGGCTCTATTTTTGAGAAATTGCAAATTTTTTCTTAAATATGCCAATAAAAATTGATATCAATCAATTCTTCCGGGTATCGCTTTCATTTTATTTAAAATAAATAAAAAATCCCTTCAAATTGTTGAGAGGCCCCGCGATTCTTTTCGTGTTTAAAGACAATTAATTTTCGGTTTTTGCCCCCCCCCCCCCTCGAGAGAATGTGTGACGATTTGGCCTCGAGATCTGACGGATTTCGATTTCGAATATTTTGTTTCCGACGATTCGATTTCATACCGGATATTCGAAAGCGTTCAGGAGTCAGCAACGGGTCGAAACCCGCGACTGTTTGTGCCTTTTATCCCAAAAAAATCGTACCGGACAGAATTTCCCGAGGCAAAATTGCCCCCCCCCCCAACTTCCCCCGGGGCGTCGACAACTTTTATTTTCCCAAACATTTGGACGCGTCGGTGTATAAAACCTCAAGATGAGTGGGCATATGTTACTTCAAAGCGCTCAAATGCTCTCGACCATTCGATTAGTTATGTTTAATGCCTCCGCAAAATTTTCTTTTTTTTCTGAAGAAGATTCTAACGAATCCCCTCAAACATTTGGGGGACACCGCCACATTTCCCTCCCCCGAGGGGCACCCCTTTCAAATTCTTGCGGATAAAATCAAAAATGGGTAACAGCAGCAGAGGTTCGTCCAAGTGCCGTGCCGTAATTACTTTTCTGTACACAGAAAGAATGATGCCTGAATTTCCGGGATTTTCCCGGGGGGGGGGTGTTTTGTTTTGTTTATTAACCCCAACTGATTGCTTCCAAACATTGAGAATGGCTCCGTCTGTTTCCCACAGCTCCCACTCCGACTCCAATCAATCACCAATAGCAAAAGCCCTCACACATCGGCACATTTGTTCAATTTGTGTTCGATGGCACTCTCTCCCAATCTGACCGACCCGGACGATTTAGTGGGGCCATTCTTTCAAACAATCGTTGAGAATGAATTTGAAATCGTTTGAAGCCTTTTCATTCTTCGACTTTATCTAAAAATGCCAATTTTGTTTGTTCCTTGCACAAGCGTAACAAACACAATGCCGGCCGACTCAAAAAGCGGCATTCGGGGACCCGAAATTTGATTAAAATTTTTAGGAACCCCCGGGGGTTTAAAGCGCCTTGCTTCCGGTTAACCGGAGGTTTGTCCTACCCAAATTTGTCACTATTTTTTTGCCGACAAATCTCTCAAATATTAAATGAAAATAAAATAATTTGAATGTCTGCAAGTGCCAAATTTTTCGGCACTCTCTACGGGTGCTTCTCACTTTCTTTTTGGCATGGCCACCCGCCTCATCAAAAATATTTGTGCCCTCGTCAGTGTTTTTGACGATTCCTTTGAGGGCCATTCGCCAATGGCGGCGGCCGCGGCACTCCATCATTTGGTCCATTAAAAAACAAAACCCATTTCGCCCGGGGGGAGGAAAGGCCGAGATTATTCTCAACGCATTTAATTTGGCAATGTTTTGACCTTTTCGGTTTGTAATAAAAATTTAGCTGAACAAAAACATTTCTTAATCAAAAAGTCGGCAGAATCGGACGGATAAAAGTCTCTTTTTTGGCGTGTCCCAAAAACAAAGTCTTTCCCTTACGCCCGCGGCGCCGTTCATTAGCATCCCTAATGATGCCTTTGTTTTATTCGTTTCAGCTCCTCTTTTACTCCAAATTCCGTCGCTGAATCGCCGGCCCAATTTGCTGTCGCCGTGCCCGCCGCCTCTCCGCCCTCCGAACCGTCGGAGTTCAGCAACGGAAACATGAAAAGCAAACACTTCGGAAACGGCGACGGCGAGCTGGACATGCTGTGGGAAGAAATAATAATCAAAATTTGGAAAAAGTCAACCCAAAAAGTCTTTTGAAACATAAGAGCCCCCGGGGCTCGATTGTTCCCCCCCCCAAAAGGGGGGGGGGCTTTATTTAAGGGGGGGGGGGCTTTATTTTAGGAAATACGGTAATCGAAATTACAAAGAATCTTCGCTTTTCTTTGTAATGTTTTGTTATGAATATAAATAAAAAGTGTTTGCCTTTTGTCTTTCAGGTTCGGCTTCTTCATAATGAACGGCGCGTGCATTGGTAGTCAAATGATTTAAATTTGTCGGATTTTAAAATTAAACATTTTAATTTATTTGTTAAGTGTTTTTTCTGCTCTTTGGCGTCTGTGTGATTTGCAATTGCGCCGCTCGTAAGCCCAAATTTCACGGGTCGGAGGAAAAAAAGAAAAAGCCCACCGTGGGAAGGTGAAAGGAATTAAAATAAAACTTTTTATTTAAAATATTTTTAAAATTTTAGACTCGTCGCAGCCATAGCCCCAGGCGGTTTTGCCTCTAAAGCAAAAGCGAAGGATTCGACGGCAGAAAAAGTGGAGGAAAATGGCGGAAATACGCCTTTATTATTCGCAGAAAAGTGCGTCAGGCGATTTTCGGAGATTTCAAAAAATTTAAATTATTTTATTTAAGACAAAATTCGGACAATTCGAACAAAAGCAATGCCCGAAGTACGGGGAGGTCGTTCAAGGTGGGCACCGGAGCTTTGCCGATCTGGACTTTAAATTGGATCTGATCTGAATTATATTGATCGGATTTGTGTTTAACGGACTTTGTTTTTACAGTCTCTGGTGGCTCGCGCGATTGCCGCCTCCCGAGGGGAAGTGCCGGAAGGCGCGACAGACGTCGAGCGGCAGCAGCCAAGCGCGGCCCCCGGCACCACTGACACCGCCTCGGGCGGACGCGCGTCTCCGCCTTCCGTTGCGACAGCAATCGCCCCCGGCGCCCTCCCGGATCGGCCGTCCGCCCAGCAGTGCTCTCCGTCCGCCTCCCGCCGCCCCTCCGGCGCCTCCTCCCGCCGCCCCTCCGGCGCCACCTCCCGCCGCCCTTCCGGCGCCACATGCTGCTCAATGACCACCAGCGGTGGGTTAACTCAGCACTTTTATGGCAAAAAGTTTTTTATTCAATTCGAAAATATAAATTTAGTGAAGATTCCCTATGGCTGTCCATTTGAACGGCCTTTTCATGCCGAAAACCCCTTTTTTTGGTCTGTCATTTCGTGGACACTTCAAAAATGCCGAAATAAATGCTCTTTCCTTCCCCCCCCCCCCGTCGCGCATTCTTTCACTTTCATTTCATTTTCATTCATTCTTTGAATTCTTTCCCCACTAACCCCACGGATTTGCTGTTTTTGTGTGACAGTGCTAACATCGCCACAAATCGCTTCTTCTTCCGCCTGTTCTTCAACGGCTGACATTGTTGACTTGAACAATAATGGGCGCCGCCCTCCCACCGCCGGGGGCGATAATGACGGGCCGCCGCCGCCGCCGCCGGGCGTCGACGAGTCCGTCCATTCTCGCTACCGTACCCAACACCAACACCGTAACCGTAATAATGTCAACGGCACCTCCAACAACAGAACCACCACAATGGTGACCTTTGCTGTGCCAACCGCAAAAATGAGTGCGTTGTTCGAATGCATTTATAGGGAAATTGACTAAATCCGGCACTTTTTGGGTGGGGGGGGGGTCAATTGAGAGTTGCGTTTGGATGTGAATGTATTTGTTGAAAGATTTGGGGCAAATTATTCGAGAAATTCAAATTAATTGTCGGCGTTTGACTAAAAAACATTCCCTTTGGCCAATTCACAAAAAATTCCGGATTTAGGGGGCGCTCAAGCAGTAGCAGAACGGGCGGGGGAAGAGCATCGCCCAATGAACGCTTTGAGAAGTGGCGGTATAAAAGGGGAAGAAGAAGAGGCGGAGGAGGAGGAAGTGATCTTCCTTTGACCAACACTTTCATTGAGTTCGTTTGAATGTTTGGTGTTTTGTCGTCCTTCATTTCCTTAATTTAACACCAAAAAGTGTACTCACAAATGCCCCCCCCCCCTTTCTCTTTCTTCCATCCTCCTCCTTCATCCTCCCTTTCTTCCATCCTCCTCCTTCATCCTCCCTTTCTTCCATCCTCCTCCTTCATCCTCCCTTTCTTCCATCCTCCTCCTTCATCCTCCCTTTCTTCCATCCTCCTCCTTCATCCTCCCTTTCTTCCATCCTCCTCCTTCATCCTCCCTTTCTTCCATCCTCCTCCTTCATCCTCCCTTTCTTCCATCTTTCTTCCATCTTCCTCCTTTCTTCCACCCTTTCTTCCATCTTTCTTCCATTCATCCACCCTTTCTTCCATCTTTCTTCCATCCTCCTCCTTCATCCTCCCTTTCTTCCATCCTCCTCCTTCATCCTCCCTTTCTTCCATCTTTCTTCCATCTTCCTCCTTTCTTCCACCCTTTCTTCCATCTTTCTTCCATTCATCCACCCTTTCTTCCATCTTTCTTCCATCCTCCTCCTTCATCCTCCCTTTCTTCCATCCTCCTCCTTCATCCTCCCTTTCTTCCATCTTTCTTCCATCTTCCTCCTTTCTTCCACCCTTTCTTCCATCTTTCTTCCATTCATCCACCCTTTCTTCCATCTTTCTTCCATCCTCCTCCTTCATCCTCCCTGTCTTCCATCTTTCTTCCATCCTCCTCCTTCATCCTCCCTTTCTTCCTCCTTTCTTCCACCCTTTCTTCCATCTTTCTTCCATTCATCCACCCTTTCTTCCATCTTTCTTCCATCCTCCTCCTTCATCCTCCCTTTCTTCCTCCTTTCTTCCACCCTTTCTTCCATCTTTCTTCCATTCATCCACCCTTTCTTCCATCTTTCTTCCATCCTCCTCCTTCATCCACCCTTTCTTCCATCTTTCTTCCATCCTCCTCCTTCATCCTCCCTTTCTTCCATCTTCCTCCTTTCTTCCACCCTTTCTTCCATCTTTCTTCCATTCATCCACCCTGTCTTCCATCTTTCTTCCATCCTCCTCCTTCATCCTCCCTTTCTTCCTCCTTTCTTCCACCCTTTCTTCCATCTTTCTTCCATTCATCCACCCTTTCTTCCATCTTTCTTCCATCTTCCTCCTTTCTTCCACCCTTTCTTCCATCTTTCTTCCATTCATCCACCCTTTCTTCCATCTTTCTTCCATCCTCCTCCTTCATCCTCCCTTTCTTCCATCCTCCTCCTTCATCCTCCCTTTCTTCCATCTTTCTTCCATCTTCCTCCTTTCTTCCACCCTTTCTTCCATCTTTCTTCCATTCATCCACCCTTTCTTCCATCTTTCTTCCATCCTCCTCCTTCATCCTCCCTTTCTTCCTCCTTTCTTCCACTCTTTCTTCCATCTTTCTTCCATTCATCCACCCTTTCTTCCATCTTTCTTCCATCCTCCTCCTTCATCCACCCTTTCTTCCATCTTTCTTCCATCCTCCTCCTTCATCCTCCCTTTCTTCCATCTTCCTCCTTTCTTCCACCCTTTCTTCCATCTTTCTTCCATTCATCCACCCTGTCTTCCATCTTTCTTCCATCCTCCTCCTTCATCCTCCCTTTCTTCCTCCTTTCTTCCACCCTTTCTTCCATCTTTCTTCCATTCATCCACCCTTTCTTCCATCTTTCTTCCATCCTCCTCCTTCATCCTCCCTTTCTTCCTCCTTTCTTCCACCCTTTCTTCCATCTTTCTTCCATTCATCCACCCTTTCTTCCATCTTTCTTCCATCCTCCTCCTTCATCCACCCTTTCTTCCATCTTTCTTCCATCCTCCTCCTTCATCCTCCCTTTCTTCCTCCTTTCTTCCACCCTTTCTTCCATCTTTCTTCCATTCATCCACCCTTTCTTCCATCTTTCTTCCATCCTCCTCCTTCATCCTCCCTTTCTTCCTCCTTTCTTCCACCCTTTCTTCCATCTTTCTTCCATTCATCCACCCTTTCTTCCATCTTTCTTCCATCCTCCTCCTTCATCCTCCCTTTCTTCCTCCTTTCTTCCAATCTTCCTCCTTTCTTCCACCCTTTCTTCCTCCTTTCTTCCACCCTTTCTTCCATTCATCCACCCTTTCTTCCATCTTTCTTCCATCCTCCTCCTTCATCCTCCCTTTCTTCCATTTCTTCCATTCATCCCCTCGAGCAGTTCGTCCCTCCCCCCGCGCGACTTCCATCGTCTTTCAGCCACTGCTTATACATTTACGAAAGAAAAAGCAATCCTTCAATTCCCTTTTGAACATCTTTCAATTTCAATTTCAATTTCATTTTTCAATTTGATAAAAATGTTTAACGCCAAAAATTGTTTCCACCAATTGACGACTAACTTCCATCAAAAGGAGCGGACTTCGCCTCTCCCTCCGGTCAATTTGCTAAATTTGGGAAATGATCAGAAGGGAGTGATTGGAGAATCACTCAAACACATTGAACTCCTCGCTCTCCAGCAGAGTGCGGCTGCTGTCCCGTCCATGTCGTTGAAGTGCCGGTCGAGGTCCACCATCTGTGCCCTCAACAGCAACACCACCACCAGCAACAGCACATTTTACTGGATACTGCTCCAACCCCTCTGCTGATCAGCAACGGAAGCAGCTACAAATCGCTTTTGCCGTCCAACCAACAGCAGCAGCAACAGCAACCATCGGACCCATCGTCGCACAAACGGTGCACGATTACCCCCACGCGGTCGATGCCGTCCGACCTGTGCAAGGCCGCACAGCAGCAACAGAAGGTGGGGGGGGGGGGTGGAGGGCTTGGATAATTAGGGACCGCGAATTGTGCGCGGCCATTTTGTTAAACTGTAAAAATCTGTTCAGACGCATTATCACAAAATGAATGCGCAAAACCAGCATCTGATCAGCCGTGCCCACCGTCGTCAACAAGTCCAATCGGTTCGGCTGAACCATTGCGGCGATTTTGCAGTGATGAAGCGAGCCGATTGGGCCCAATTGAGTGAGAAGTTTCAATGTTTTAAAACACTGCACCCCAAAAAAATGCCAAAATTTGAAGACCTCCAAGCGCCGTCGTGCCATCACCACCAACCGATCACCACACATCCGCCGAGGCATCGATGCTCTTTGGTGGTGCCGGTGGCATGCGAATGCCGAGAAATGGAGGAGGAGGAGGAGGAAGATGAGAGGGAAGAGGGGGAGGAGGAGCCTAAACAGCACAAGCAGGAGGAGGGGGGCAGCCAGGAAAAGCAAAGCGAGCCGGGCGACCAGTTCAGTGTGGTGCGTCAGAACCTGCTAGGCCCGCTCTCCTTTGACGACCTCTATTACATGTGACTGAACGTCTTGATTTTGATGGAATGCATCGATCGATGGAAACGCCAATTTTTGCCGGCCAAATGACTTCTGATCAAGTCGAACGTTGGCAAAATATGCTTGAAATGTCCTTTCGTCGTCAAATGGCGCCTACACCAAAAACTGTGTCCGTAATGCTAATATTGTTTGTGCCTATCTTTGTAACCCAACCAACCGGTGCCATGCCATTCTCGTATTTATGTTGAATGATCTCGATGAATGCAAATGAAATGTCAGGCAATTTTATTCACCGAAAAATGAGTGGGAAGGAGGTCAAAAAGTTAACAAAAAAATAGCTAGCGGGAGCAAATATAAAGGAAAATGAATTTCTTCTCATCAAATATTGTGCCAAAATGACACTTTAAATTGATAACTCTAACGGTCTCAAAATGATCCCAAAAATGGGAGAACAAACAGAAAAAAAGGAAAAGCGGGGGGAAATGATTGGAAAGTCTTATCTTACACATCACCGGGGAGTTCATCGAGCTCCAGACGAGAAGAAAAGTCAAAACATACAAATTGTGAAGGGAATGAATGGCCGGCCATAAAGGGAACAAAATCCGTCTGATCAGACCAAATTTAAAGGAACTAATCGATATATCCAAAACAGCGAATTCTTTTTGTGGCCGGCGGGGACGGGGACGGGGACGGGGGGGGGGCGGGGAGTGAGCCCCTTGGATTCCCTTTCGAAAAGCAAAAAGTGTGAAGCAATCAATCACACACAAAGGCCACGCGCGTGGAAACGAAGCGGGGATCCAATAGGACGAGCTCATCAACGGCAGAGTTACGGTAGCCGAGTTTTTGTTGTTGGATGGATTACGATATAAATTTTGTGCGGCGGGCTACAGTAAGAGGAAAAGCTACAAAAACTGAAGGAGAAAATGCAAAAAAATTCTCTTAACCTGTTCAGAATTAGCAGACCGAAATTGAATTTAAATTTTTTGTTTCTCTAAATTTTCACGCAATTTTTGATGAGAAGAAATTTGGATGGACAAACAGACAAAAGAAAGGGAAGAAAGAGATTGGTTCTAATCCGAAAGCTATGAATATCACAAATCGCCGGGAGGGATTTCGGGGGTCGGGCAAAACAAAATGCGAAATTTGGCGTTCTGCCAAATGAATTATTTTCGAAATTTGCCGACCCCGTGGAACTTTGTGGACAGCCAGTATTGTTGTTTGTGTTAAATCGGTCTCAAAACATTTGCCGTATTAATTGTTTCCTGTTGAGGCGTCTTTCTATGCTGATCAAACCCATAGTGATTGGCTAGGGAGGAGTGTACGGTGGAGGAAGGAGTACGGTAGATCAACGGAAACAAGACGGTTGGATGGGTGGGATACGGTACAATAGAGTAAACAGAGGCGGGGGGCTAACTGTTTGGAAGAAAAACTAATTGGGAAAGGGGGAAACTAACAAAAGAAATCAATCGAAGAAAGTGACAAGGCTACGGTATGCGAGTGAGTATACAGTAATATTGAGGAGGGCTGAACAAATTACGTGGCGGAAATAGCATTTTGTTCGGTAATGCCTGTCCCTGGGGCTCGAATCAGAAGTTCGGTCCGATAGCAGCAGCAAAAGTACCGTAGGGGAGGGATTGATTGGATAATACGGTGGACAGGACATTTAAGGAGTTGATCAGAGCAAAACGGTCAAATCAGTCGATTTTGTTACCATTTGCGTCGCGCGTTACAAAAGTTAGCAGCAAATAGAAAAGGGTACGGTAAAGCCAATTTGTGTGCAGAGTACGGTAGTGAAAGTCATTTGAGAGAGAGGGAGAGAGAGAAAGAGAGAGGAGTATTCGGATGGAAAGGTTGAAATAGTGCCAGGATTTAGATTGGCGGAACGCCAGGAACGGAGCATAAAATTCGACTTGAAAGAATTGGGTTGGGGAAGCGAAGTGTACTCATCGGACGGTGGAGGAGGAAACGGAAGGAAGGAAGGGAAGAGGATGAACGGAAGGAAGGGAAGAGGATGAACGGAAGGAAGGAAGGGAAGAGGATGAACGGAAGGAAGGAAGGGAAGAGGATGAACGGAAGGAAGGGAAGAGGATGAACGGAAGGAAGGAAGGGAAGAGGATGAACGGAAGGAAGGAAGGGAAGAGGATGAACGGAAGGAAGGGAAGAGGATGAACAAACGGAAGGAAGGGAAAAGGATGAACGGAAGGAAGGGAAAAGGATGAACGGAAGGAAGGGAAGAGGAGAACGGAAGGAAGGGAAGAGGATGAACGGAAGGGAAGAAGACGGATGCATTTCAATCCAATGATGACAAAATCTTTTCCGGAGAGACGCGCGGTCAGTTGCTTTGAACTTTGTGTGAAGGGGAGGGGGGCAGTTGAAGATGAAAGAATGCCGACTTCCGCCCTTTCCGGATTGGACGGAAATTCATCGCCTCAGGGAGAAGTTTCAAACTTTTCCTAAAAAGTGAGGGAGTTCAGTTGAAAGTTGAGGCCCGTCAAAATGCCATTTTTGTTTTATTTGAGCGACCTTTTTGATGAGTGCCAAATCGGCTGCCTCTGTAATGTCTTCCGTGTCGATTTCGACGTCTTCTTCGGCGCCTCCAACAGTGCCATTGTTATTGTTAGCCGCTTTGTTGTGGTTGTTGTTGCCGGCATTTCCCCCAATTTGCTGTTGGTGCTGTTCGGCACTCGCAAGTCCGTCGCCCACGGCGATGCCCGTTCTGCCCTCACCAGCGGCGTTAACGCTTTGTGCATTCAATGCCTGCAGATTTTGAGGCTTTTAAAATAAACGTAATTTGTGGTCAATTAACTTCCACAATAAGTAGTAAATACGGTACTGTACCGTCCCAAGTCCCACCCGGCCTGCCAACCTGTAGCCAATTGAGCACCAGCCGATTGCTTTGGGCAATGTTCGCCGGAAGAGGCGCGCCCGCCGTCGCGGTTACGGTAGCCCGAGGTGCGCGTTCAGCGTCCGCGTCATCGCCGTCGTCGTCTTCGGCAATAATCGCGCCTCCGACGGACACCGGCCCCTTGGACAGCTCCAACAGAGCGGCCACCGAATTCGCTGCGTCCGGTGTGTTTTTAAGTGAAGCGGCTGCAATTTATTTTCAAAATTAAAAAAACTAAAATTTGTGTAAATTTTGCCGGACATCGTCGAAAATGCGTGCCGTTGTTGCCCTTCCCGTCGTGCGGTGATGCGCCGTCCCTTTTGCCGTTTGTGCCGCCGCCGTGTTGGAAACCGCCGTTTTGCACCACGCACTTGCGCATCTGAAATAAATTGGCATAAAATAAAATTAAGGAATTTCGTCCAATCAAAAATTGGGATAAAAGTGGTTGATCATCGCAATAATTAGAAAGGAATTCTCCCTCTCTCTCCCTCCCCCTCCCTCCATTTATCCCGTTCTCTCTCTCACTCTCTGTCTCTCTCCCTCTCTTTATCTTTCCCTGTTGCTCTCCTCCTATCTCTCTCTCCCCCTCTCTCTCTCTCCCTCTCTGTCTCCCTCTCTCTCTCTCTCTCTGATCAATCCGATCACTCACGTGCTTCTCCAGTGTAGAGTGCACGGAGAATGGCATTTGACATATGTTACAGTTGTACACCTCCTTGCCCTGCTGGCCGTGGGTGCGCATGTGACGCGTCAATTTGCTGCTTTGTGCGCACGCGTAAGGACAAAGTTGGCATCTGAAGAATTAATAAGTTAGGCTTATGCTACCCCTCGGGGGGGGGGGGGGCAACTCATTAGTGGAAAGGGGAATACGATCCGCCCAAGGCGTCAAAAAGTTGAAGAATGATTCAAAAAGGAAAACTCTTTGATCGATTGATCGATCATTCTCCCCCCCACTCACTTGTACGGCTTTTCGCCGGTGTGCGAGCGCAGGTGCACGATGAGGTTGGAGCGATTGGTGAACACTTTTTGGCAATAAGTGCAACTGAATGAGGGCGTAAATTCACAAATTGCCTGCTTCCCTTTCAAATCGCAACAAATGAATGAATGCTTTTCTGATCGACTCAAAATGATCGTCTCGTCGTGATCAGACCAACAGATCATTTCTAAACCGGAAAGCACTCAATCCGATCACTCACCGATCCTTTCGCGCTTTCGGGTCCCGCTTCACCGCCGGCTCACACGGCGGCTCCTCGTCCCCGTCAACGACAATTAGCCGATCGCTGAGTTCGTCTCCTTCCGCCTCGCCCTCGGCTAAACTCATTGGGGAACCATCTGAACAATTTGGATGATCCTCCGACATCCAAAATGCATTCGCCTACCATCCAGGTCTTCCTGTCTCAGCGCGTCTTCGCTGTTGTCCCCAAAAGGAGTTCCCGGAGTATCAGCACCACCTTAAAATGGACAATTTATTTTTCATTAAAATGTTTTGGCACCTTGCAAAACAACGCCTGCGGTGCCTAGCGAAGAGCGCGGTGTCAATGCGGCGGCGGTAATTCCGTGCAAAACATTCGCGGCCGAACGGCTTCGGCCGGACGGGGTCAGCAGACGTGAACAGCCGCCGCCGCCGCTTCCGCCAGGGATTGGTGACACGAAGGCCGAGGAGGTCTGAGTGTTAGGCGACGCCTGAACAAAAAGTACATAAACCAAAACCATCAACGGCTTCCCAAACAGGGCTGCACGTGATCACGGATCACGTATCACGGATCCCGCCAAATCACGGCGTTTTTGGGGGTCCGTGATCACGTATCACGTTCACGGATTTTTTTTTTCCGATCACGTGCAGCCCTGTTCCCAAAGCTCTTCTCACATGCATAGCATAAAACTGACCAATGAACTGCTTGCCGTCGTCGCGTGATGTACCATCGGTGACCGTCGCCGCAACGCCCCGGGGCTGGGCGTCACCGCGGAACCTCCGGCGACGACTCTCCCCGCGGACGACGAAGTCGTCGGCGTTGCGCGGTGTTGGAGCGACGGGATGGGCGTCAGCGATAGCGGCGGCGGCGAGCCGAGCAGCGCTTTCGGAGCCGGCAGTTCGGCGGTAATTTCCTTTAACATTAAAATTTAAAGTATAAAAACACGGCTTGGCACACTGCCAAAAGCAACATAAAGGTTAATTGGGGAGGGGGGGGGCTTATTCAAATTGAGGGGGGGGGGACTCATTCAAATCTCTCACCCCTTTTGGCGTTCCGTTGCGTTTTGCCACTGCGGCGGCCATCAAATTGGACAAAAAGGCGGTGGAGGCAGCCGCCGCAGTCGTTACCACAGGCGGGAGGAATGGATTTGGCGTTGTGTTGCCGCTGGGCGTGCCGACATTGGCGTTCTTTGAAGTGACCGCCTGCAGAATTGCCCCAACTGCAGCGGCCTAAAAAAGAGAGAGAAATGCGACCGATTTTTGCAATTTTACATTTTCGCGTTGAATGTTTTGTTGGGCGGACTGCTGGATGTAATATTGTTGGATGGCCGCCAAAATTTGGGGTTGGAACAAATCGTTGACAGTCTAAAAGGCAAATAAAATAATAATATTTAATATTTATGCTTTTTAAATGTTTTTTCGTCTTATTTGCCTGGGGCATTTGCGCTGCGATTGGCGGTTGCTGGAGGGCAGCGACCAGCGATTGAGCGATGGTGCCCCCGGGCGACACAAAGCCACCGGTCAACGACGACGGCAGCACCGACGGCGACGGGTGGTCGACAACCATCGACGACGGCTCCTCCACCGCCGATGTTGGCGGACTAAAATCAAATTGAGATAAGCTGAACGTCTTGATCAGCCGCTTCCTCTCACCGGCAAATTGGCGGCCCCCCGTCTTTCCCCCCGGGCGGAGTGTTGCCGGCCCTCTCCGCCATTTCTCGCAGTCTTTCCGAGCAAAACGCGTCGACGAACGACGACGTTTTCGAGGCGGACGAGCCGAAAGGTCGCGTTCCTACGAAAGAATTGTTTTTGTACAATGAAAATGAATTCTTTTTTAATGCTTTATTCACTTCGTGGCGTTAACAGAGAGGCGCTGCTTGCACTGAACAATGCCCTCGTTGTGGCCGTTGCTGTTGTTGCTGTTGGTGCTGCAAGTTCAGTCTGAACATGATGGATTTAAATCGATAAGCTCCTTCCCAGAAATCAGATCACTTTTGGATCAGTCACTGACCTGTTGATGGTTTTGTTGAGCTGTTGCTGCGGAAGGGATCAATCTCTGCGGGCGCTGAACATTGTTGTGTTGGTGGTTGTGCTGCAGTTGGTTCTGGTCTGTCTCCGTCTTCCCGCCCTTCCGTTCGTCAGCGTCTCCGATCAATGGGGGATAGGCAAAGGAGGGCAAATCATCGTCCGAAATGCGAAATCCGTGCTCGGTGAACACGTGTTCAAGCAGCGCCCAAATTTGCGGGCACAACGTCTTGCAGGAATGGCATGTGAAAGGGCCCGGTTCGGCTGGAGACGTCGCGGACGGAGGAACTGCGGGGAAAGGGTTAAAAGTAAACACAACGAAATGAACGCTTTTGGTCTGATCATTTCCGAAATTATAATAAAGAACAATTAAACGAGTGAATTGGTGGTGTTGAAACCCCTCGGGGGTCTAAAATGCAAGCAATTGCAGGCTGACCTGCTTCGTCCGTTTTGCTGCGATGCTCAAAGTCGGCCGTGTCAGTGCCTTGCTCACGGCGGCCGTTGCTCGCCCAGCAACACTGGTGCTGCTGGGCGGATTGTACGCGACTGCTGTTTCCCGTGCTGGGCGTGTGCTGCAGAAGAAGACCGTTGGCAGAGCTCGAACGATGCAGGCGCGGGTCCTGCATGGATGAAATTGAAAATCGGAAGAAATCCCTCAGGGAATTTTGAGAAATTTAAAATAAAACGCGAAAAACGAAGCCTTCGGGGAAACTAAACTGACCATGTCGAGCGGTCTTTGCCGTCTCCGACATTCGTCTGTGCGCGAAGCGGAGCCTTGTGACGGCGAGAACAGCAACAAATCGCTGTGATCGCTGAACGACGTCTGTTCCGTGGGCGCCGGAGGCAACGAAGCAGCAGAGATCATTTCGTCGGTAGAGGCGAGCAGCCCCAGGGGGGAGGAGGAGGAGCTGGACTTGTCCGTCTGAACGTTTGAGGAAATTAACGCTAATTTTTATATTGCTTTAGGGCGTATTTACCTGGCAGCGTGCAATTTTGTGCTCAATGAACGCGCCGAACTCGTTGATGGTAAATTTCATGCCGCATTCGTTGCAGATGACCACGTCGCGCGTGGCCCTTCCCCCGGAAACGCCCGTCCGATGGCCTCCGTTCCTCCGACAGCGCCTTAAAATTCACTTATTTTATAACATAAAATATATTTCCCCACCTTTTTGCCGCTGGTTCTGTCTCTGTGAATTTTATGCCGTCTTTTTGGTGAGTGCCATCGTCCTGCTCCTCGTCGGTGGCCTCTCCGCCTGCCCCCGCGGCACTGTCTTCCTCCTCTTCATCCTTAAACAGTTTAAGTTGGCATTTTAATGGTCATAATTGGGTGGAAGTCTTAACGGATCATTTCATTAACACTATTCGGGACGGCTTCTCCCCGACCTACTTCTTCCATGGGCTCTTCCTCTTCCTCCTCTTCAACGCCCCTCCTGCCCTCCTCCGCCTCGTCCTCCTCCACCGTTTCCGCCCGTTTCTTGCGCGGTCGTCCCCTCCGGCGCTTAACCCCGACGGCAATCCCTCTGCTGCTGGACACTCCTCCGTCATTCAGCTGATTACGGATTGATTGATTTGTTCGTCTTGAATATGGTAAGAGTACCGTCGTGCAGTTCGTCGCCCTTTGCGTTTGCCTTAAGGCACAACATTTGCCGCCGGAGGCGCCTTTCCCGGGCAGAGTTACGGACGCCGTTTTGGGCTCCTCCTCCGCAATAGAAGCCAAATGATTGCTGTTGTTGTATTGCTGGTGCCGTGCCATTGTGGTAATCACAACGTTCGTGCACAAAAGGCCCTCCTCCGTCGCGTTGGACTCCGAAATGCCGCTGTCGGAGGAGGTCAAAGGAGTGCCATCTGGCAAATGCCAATGTTCAAAAGTCAAAGTCGATGTGAGATTGCAAATTTATGCAAATAAAATAAAAAAAATCAGCAGCAGAACCTCCTTGTTTGGGTTTGTCTGGCTGCCCCTCCGGCTGGTGCCGACCCTTTTGCTCCTTGAGCTCATCCCCAGCGGCGACGTTGCTGATCTCTTGCTGCACAATTCGCTTGCGCCCCCTCTTTTTGGGCCCATTAGTTGCCGGAGGCGGGGGAAGCAGCGCCGTCGGGGCTGTGGTCACTGATGCCGCAACGCTTCGGCTGTTGCCGCTGGGATTCCGATGCTTTCCCATTGTTGTTGGGGTGGAACAAACAACGGAACTGACCATCTTCAGCAATAATACAGAATTATATAATATTTATAATGAAAAGGATTCTTCAAACTCTACGCATCCCCCCCCCCGGTGTCCGCAAAAAAAATCCCTCATGCGCAAGCTGTAAACCCCTGGGGCAGTGCCGTCCCCCTCCCCCGGTGCCCGCACAATCCCTCATGCGCAAGCCGTAACCCCTGGGGTAGTGCCGTCCCCCTCGCCCGGTGCCCGCAAAATCCCTCATGCGCAAGCCGTAACCCCTGGGGCAGTGCCATCCCCGCAACTTCAACGGCCCCTTTCCCCCACCTGTTGCTGCTGTTGGAGGCGGTTGTGACTGCGCAGGCGCGCCCCACCGCCGCCTCCGCTGCTACCGCCGCTGTTTGCGCTTTGTCTGTCCGGCGAAGGCGTTTTGGCGGCTGTTTGTGGCGGTTTTGGACGAAAGGAATTGCGGGGGAAAGGACGGAGTTGAAGATAATGAGGGCGATGAATAAATTGGGGGGGATGGCGCGTTGTCAGTGAAAAGCGATTTGGGGGGAGTGAACGATTTTGGGGGATGGGCGATCACCGGGTTTTGAATTATGTCGGGCTGCTGAAAGAACAAATTTTGCCCATTTAATTATTATTTCAATTGCAAAACGCCGGAGGGGCCAAAACAAATTTAAACCTCAAAAAGATAACCTTCTCTCTCCCCTACATGGATTTGTGTTGGAGAGGCCGGCCGATGTTCTTTTTCTGCCTTTCTTCAGATGCCAGTGGTGCAATTGGTGGAGGAAAGCTCAGAAGAAAGGTGCCGGAATCGAAGGGACGGCGATTTCCAAAGAAAATTTTCAAAAAAATCGGATAAAGATAATCTGAACCTTTTTATTGTCATTTCCGTCTAATTTTTGGGCCATAAAAACGATCTCCCCGCAACTCGGCAACCCCCGCAGCGTACGAAACAAAACAAAACAAAACAAAAAACGATTGGTTTTCGTAAAAATTGACCCTCAAAAACACTTTGCCCGTCCGTCCGTTGTTTTGCCGTTGTGTCTGTTTGTCTGTTGTGTGTATTTTGCCGCTGTGTTTAGCGGGGCAAAATTGGCGGTTGGTTGGTTCGATGGATGGGCCCCTTCGGGGGGGGGGCCTTCGGGGGGGGGGGCCTTCGGGGGGGGGGGGGGGGGGGGGGACGGCCCCGCCGGCAGCGTTGCCGTCACAAACGCCGGGGGAAGGAAGGGACCCCTCAGGGGACACTCTCGTCCGTCCCGTCCGTCCCGTCCGTCCGTCTGGACCAAGGACAACGAAGCCCCAAAAGACAGAGTCCCGAAGAATTGGCACGGCACTTTTTGTACTAAAAACACACGAGGAGGAGTTCAAAAAGAAAGTGTCTCTATGAGAAAGAAACGATTCATTGAGGCGGTTACTAAAAAGCAATCTCGACGACACCGCTAACAAATCAGTCCCAACAAAGAAGCCGGCAACAATCGTCGGAATCACATCTCTTCTCGTCTTCTCGGACAAAATGCGCAAATGCAAAAGGGAACCGCCGATTGAACAGTTTTTCAAATTGCATTTTGAATTGGTGGGTTTTTAAGTTTGTCAGTTGGCACTTATTCTTCCGAGACTCAGTTGGCCCGTCCTGCTTCCCCTCAGGGCCACGGGCGAAAGGACTCTCCATTCGCTTATTACGACGACGGACAGACCCGGCGGGATGGCTAGAATGCCTTGAGGGGACAAAATGAATGCCTGCGGGAGGGGAGGGAGCGGACGCCGCGGGACGAATGGACAGAACGAACGATGGGTCCTCAGGGGGAACATAGCCGAAGGCCGAGGGGAAGGCCGAGGGGGGAGGGGGGGGGGGGAGGGGGGGGCACCGGAATATAAAGCCATAAGAGGGACGGGAACGAAACTAAAGTGAAGTTGAGGGCAAAAACGGCAAAAAACTTCGGCACAACGTCTAAAAACAAATGTTTTCTTGTAATTTTGAGGCAAAACCTCAACAAAAAACTTGCTTCCAGAAAGCCTCAAAGCTTCAAACAAACGAATGGGTTGCCGAGGGGTCAAATAGGACAAAAAAAATAAATTTAAAAAAATAGGTAAATATTTCACTAAAAAAATTTTCAAGACATTGGCGCGGGTCGCGGGTCATTGGGCCGAGACGGAAGTGAATGGGAAGGAAGTGGGCGGACACGTGACTGCGGGGGCGGGGGGCGCCGGGGGGAGGGGAACGGCGAACTGTCGATCAGAGAGAGAGAGAGAGCCATCCACCGGAGGCGATTTTGCCTTTGGTCGAGAGTGAAATGACATGGCAAGACTTTTGAGCTAGAGTTTATTGCTAAATGCAAAAATCCCATTTTTATTGTTAAGGTGCCCGAAGGCAAATATTTAACTTTGTGTAAAAATGCCAACATTTATTATACTTAAAAGGTTTCCGCTGAAGGCGTGGAGTATCGAAAAACGAAGAGGAAATTGATGTGATGGAGGGGGGAGGGGGGGAGGGGGGGGGGGACCAATCATCAGCTCGGGAAAGTGTCCCTCGTCCCTCTCGCGAAGCGTTCGATCGGTCGATTCGAATGCCTCCAGCGGCCCCATTGGTACGACCGCTGGAGGGAATGAGCAAATTCTATCAGAAAAAAAAGAAAAATGAAAAGGAAAAGAAAGACAAAAACGTAAAAAGACGAAAGCAAAGGAGGAGGAGGAAGAGGAAAGGGGAGGGGGGAGGGAGGGAGGGAGGGAGAGAGAGGGAAGAAAGGAAGAGAGAGAGAGAGAGAAGAAAGGAAGAGAGAGGGAGAGAGAGGGAAGAAAGGAAGAGAGAGAGGGAGAGAGAGGGGAAAAAATAGGGAAAAGAGAATGCGCAAAGCAGCAGAAAGGAATAGAAAGAGAGAGAAAGAGGTGATCACAAAAAGTGTGATGCAAGCGGAGAGGTCAGAGACGGAGGGGCAGAGTGCATTGTCCATCGGCTGGCGCGAAGCGACTGGCGAACGTAAATTGGGCCAGCCGACCACGTCCGCTCGTCCGTCACTGCTGGCCATATTGGAGGGGCCGTCTATGTTGGATGGAGCACAGAGAGAGAGGAGGAGAGAGAGAGAGAGAGAGAGAGAGAGAGAGAGAGAGAGAGAGAGAGAGAGAGAGAGAGAGACAGAGACAGAGAGAGAGAGAGAGAGACAAGAGAGGAGAGTCTAGAGAAGCAGAGTGAGGCAGTGATCAACATTGTGTATTTAGTCGCCTATTCTGTTAAATGCGTTCTTTCTTTCTTTCTTTCATTTCTCTGAACTTTGTATGTATTATTTGTCTCTCTTTCTTCCCTCTCTCCCTCTCAATCGCACTCCCTCTGCAAAAGAATGGGCCATGGCCAGCCGACCGTGGCCAGATTTTTGCCCTGAGGGCACTTTGTTCGTCCTGCCGGCCCTTGGTGTTGTGGAACTAGTGTCAAGCAACGGCAAAAAAACTCTCTCCTCAGTTCGACCCCCGAGGGGCGAAGGGACAGACGGACCCCTCCCGGCTTCTGCCACTCTGTGCATGTCCGCCAGCCTCCTTCCCTCACGCGCACTCTCTCCAACCCTCACATTTCTCTCTCTCTCAGCGGGAAAATGTCCCGTGACCATTCCCCGTGGAGAGAAAGAAGAAGATAAAAAAAGGAAAGAAAAGAAAGAGAAAAGAGAAAGGAGGAAAAAGGAAGAAGGAAGAAGGAAAAGGGAATTTGCTGCCAGCCGAGTCCATTTGGACATTTTGGTGGGCCAAATGTCCGTCCGTCCGTCGCCGTCGTTGTTGACAGCCGCCCGTTGTGTGAGAGGCCCGTGAAAAACGATATTTCCGAACGTTTTGACTGAGGCGGGTGGGCAAATGAACGTCATTTTGAAGCGAATCAAATTTTGAGAAGAAAATGTGACCCCCCCCCCCCCCCCGGGGGGGGGGGAATATTTGTGCCAAATTGTGCGAAGAAAGGAGAGAGTTATTCCACGCAACAAATTAAACATGTAAATGCCCCAATGATCTTTTCAGTCCAGCTTGGCGAACTTGAATTCTGCTGATTATTAAAATATTAAAAAACTCTAAAAAAGAAAAAGCAATTTTCTCAAGCCAATGGACGGGATGAATAACCCTTGAGGGGGGGGGGGGGGGTGGGGGGGGGGCTTGGCATTTGGTGCATAATTGTGCCGAGGCGAATAATGTGGACACATGCCCTACGGCAATGGCCCTCCGATTGTGTGGGGAATTATTGTCACCCGTAGGAATATGAACGTGAAACGCGTGGAATGGAAAAGAACGCCGTCGGCCGGCCGCACATAGCAACGGACGGCGGACGGACGGACACCCCCCGGGGGGGGGGGCACAAAAGTGCCAAAGGACGGGGAAAGTGCCGACGAGCAAAACCAGACGGGGGGTCGAAGTCACACATTCTGTGATTTTAATTCGGAGAATTGAGTCGAAAGAATGACCAATAGACATAAAATTGCGAATTTATGCCATGGCACATAAATTAGGGGTAATAATTAAACGTAAATCGGCACAAAATAACCGACGCTTTGACAGAAACGAAGAAAATGGTCAAAGAAAGTGCGAATAGAAAAGGCAAAAAGGGCGGCCGGTGGTGGTGTGATCGGCGGGTCCGTCCGAAGCCTTTCGCACTTTCGCAATATTTTCTGAATGTTTTCACTTTTTTCGATTGGACGCGCCGTGTGGCCGTCGCCGCACTCTCTCACGCCTCTCCGTCCGTCTGCCCCTCTCACTTTTGCACGTTCTTTCACTGCGACTCTCTTTTTCTCTGCCCCCGAGGGGATGGACGACGGAAAAGAGAAAATGAACGAACGAACGAATAAAATGGGCGATGGACAGCCCCCGAAGGGCAAAAGGGTGGGAAAACAACTGCTGATGGGCAGGAGGAAGAGGCCAAAGGCCACTGGGGGGGGCAGCATAACAGCGGCCGGCTGGGAGAAAAGAAAGGCGCCCGGGGGGAGGGGGGGGGGGGGATCGATACATTTTGACCGGACCAACCGAACAAAACAAAATATGAACGAAATATGTTTAAGTAAATAAATACAAATTGAATAATTGAAAGGAAAGGAAAGGAAATGAAAGGGGAGGGATGGACCCTGAATTAAAATGGCCAAAAACGGTCATCAAAAATGAAGGCACCGGCACGAAAGAAAATGGGGAGGGGGGGGGGGGGGGGGTAATTCGGCACATTAAAGCGAAACCTTTTGAATCAAGACCATATTTGGATAGATCATTTGCCAGACCGGACATTTAATGAATTGGAAATGCTCCAACAATTAATGGGGGGGGGGGAGGCGGTGGACCAGCCGAAACGAACCGAATTCATTCATTCCATCGGTGGGCTGACAAAGGCCAAATGGAAATTGGGGAAGACGTGAAGTGGACGGACGACGGATGGCTGTGGGGGAGGGGTGGGGGGGGGAAGGAACATTTTGGGCTGTGCTGTGAAGGGTCGCCGGATGAAAGACAGAGGGAAGGGAGGAGGAAGGGGAGGAGGAAGGGGGGGGGAAGGGGGGGGAGAGGGGGGGGGGGAGGAGGGGGGTGGGTGGGGGAGGGGAGGGGAGGGGGAGGGGGGAGGGGGGGAGGGGGGGGGGGGGGTGAGTGATTTTCGTGGGCATCTGACGCGACCGCGCTGGCAGCAGCTCACCTTCACCACCAAATTTGTCTTCAGCCGATAATGGTGAAGTGGGAAACATTTTTTGGTGGGCAAAACAGAAAAAGAAAGGTGAATTAAAAGGGGGGGGGGAGTGGACGAGAAGAGAAAAGCGAAATTCGGCGGGGGCGGGAAGATTTGGAACAGGCGATGACAGAATCGAGGACAGAAAGGAGAAGCAGGGACAAATTGATGAAAGAAGAAAAGGAGTGATGAAAAGGGAAACGAACAGCGGGGATGAAATTGCGGGGAATTTTGGTACGGGGACGGGTCCAGTGAAGAAAAGTGTGAGTTTCGGGGGGAAGCGGAATGGCGGGGAATGGGGGGGGGGAAAGGGGGGGGGGACGGATTTCTCTTTTTGCGTCGCGAGGCCGGGGCGCCGTGGACGTGGATTGGGGACAAAGGGCGGGTGGATGGATGGGCAAACAACATTGAGAGGAGGTGAGAGAGCTGCTGGAGGGGAAGGGATGGCCCGTCAGTCCGTCCGTCCGATTGCGCAACCCTCGGGGGGTTACTGCTGGGGAGACAGCTCCGGACGATGGGAAGGGGGGATCGACACGGCGGGCAATTGTTTGCGCTCCGCCTCTGTCAGAACCGGATGGTGGACGACGGCCGGGCCGAACGAATGGGAGAGAAGGGGGGGGGGAGGGGGGGGGGGGGTTAAAAGGGGGGGGGGGGTAAAGGGGTGGGGGAAAGGGGGGGGGACGGACGGGCAAAAATAAAAGTAAAAACATCGTCGCAGAAAACATCGAAATTTAAAGGGCATTGAAAGAAATGCCAAAATCTGTGAGAGAATTTTGCAAATGAATTTAGAAATTTAGGTACCGGAATTTTCAAAAAATAAATGCCAAACTTTGACTTCCACAGAATGCCAATGCCTTTTTGTGTCAATTGCAAATTCCACAAAAATGGCGGCGGTGGCTACCCGCCGCCAAAGGGACGGAATGTTTGCATGTGTACAACAGCGAACGCATATTCATTCACTCCGTCCTCTCCAATTGTCTCGACAGAGTGAGGGCCATTGGCTGTCGGGTGAAAGGGAAAGTGATTTGGGAGACCGACCGGCTGGCAGCAGAATGGGCCAGGCCGGTCGGCTGTCCCATGCGACCGACCGGCGGGAGTAGAAGAGGGGGGGGGGGAAGGGGGGGGGGGGAGGGGGGGGGAAGGGGGGGGGAGGGGGGGGGAGGGGGGGGGGAGACGAGGGAAAGGGGGGGGGCGATGTTCTTTTGCTGATGGGAGTGGGAGGAAGGTGCCCCCCCCGGAGCCCCACCTCCAATTCGACGTGAGGTGGGCTTAGGGGGGGCGGGAGGGGGAAAGGTCTCGTCCTCTCCCCCCTCCTTTCCTCTATTCTACTTCTTACTTTCCGTCCTCTCCTTTTTCCTTCCTACTTTCTCCTCATTATCTTCTCTGTTCTTCTTCCTCCTCCTCTTACACTTCAGCAGTCCCCCCCCAACGCCCTTTCACTTTTGTACTACGGGAATCGGCGGGTCCCATCGGCGGGTCCCATCGGCGGGTCGGGGTCTCAACCTCAACACATCCCCACCCCCCCCCCCCGAGGGGCGGGGGGGGGGGGGGACGGATGGGGCCCAGCGGACGGACAAACGGGGCGTGGCGGATGATTGTTCGACGTCGTCAGTCGTTTGTTGTTGGGCGGGATGGACGGGACGGACAGAGGCAAACAAAAAGAATGGGCAAATGGAAGAACGGAGCAACATAAAGGGAAAGGGGACGACGCATTTAGACAGGGGACGGGGGGCGTGGGGACAGCCAAAAATAGTCGCATGGATTGGATCATTCATCGCCCGGGGGGAGGGAGGGCGGGAGGGAATTGGATCATCCATCGCCGGGAGGGGGGGGGGGGGGGGGAATTGGATCATCCATCGCCCGGGGGGAGGGAGAAAAAATGAAAGGCACTCGAAGCCATTCCCCGAGATCAATGCCATTAGTTATTCCAAAAACTTTGATTTAATGCCGACTTTGAATAGATCATAAACTGATCTGACTTAGGCGCCCAATTCAATGCATTTGACTGTCCAATTCATTCGTTCGCTTCTGATTGTTTCTTCCCGGTTTGATTTATTTGCTCAAAAAGTCACATTATTTGTAAAACATTTGGGGTTTTGTATTTGTTACGATGGCTCGCTCAAATGATTATTTTTTTGTTTTAGTTTAAAGAATTGTCAAGGAACGCCGGCGGCGTCGGGAACGGTCATTTGCAAATTTGTGCATTTTGGGAGGAAAGACTCTGGCACTTTGGTCGGTTCCATTACCATCAAATCCTTTTCGCTAAAGCCTTTTCAAAAACATTTTTAAAAATATTCAAAAACCGGAAAGTCGAGAATTTAATGACCCGTGGATTATTGGGGGGGGGGGCTAATTAACACTGAACAAGCAATTCACATTTTTGGCATGTAAAGGCACGAAAAAAGGTTATATTTGCGATTGTGTCCAAAAGTTTGCGCGACTTGCTTCTGGGGGGGGGGGGACAGTGATTTTTTACGATTTGTTGACGGAAGAGGGAGGGGGGGAGGGGGGAGGGGGGAGGGGGGAGGGGGGAGGGGGGAGGGGGGAGGGGGGAGGGGGGAGGGGGGAGGGGGGAGGGGGGAGGGGGGGGGAGGGGGGGGGAAGTGAATGGGGCCCGACAACAACAGAAGAGGACGAAGAAAAAATGTTTACAGACGACGACGGGCACAGATTTGTGGGGGGGGGGAATTATGAGAGTGAATGGCGGGGGGGGGGGACAATGGGCGGGGGTCGGGTCGAGGGGTTCGGCAAACACAAATTTGTTGGACGCGTTCATGGAGCAGCGACAGTTGGAAGAAGACGCAAATTGTAAGACGTGCCGCCGACCGTTTGGAAGTGAAATGCCGACATGCAAAAGGTATTCGATGTAGCTGCTGCTGTTCATCAAGATGCCGTGCCGTGCCGTCCGTTTCAATGAATCTCCGGATGGCCGATGGCCGATGGCACGATGGAATAAATGGGGCTGAATGACCTTTTGTTGAGAATAAATAAGCCAAAAAAACGAGCTTTTATTGGCTCTGATTTTTAGGCTTTCCGATTGAAAGTCGAATTTTTAAACGGGGAAAATGAATAACCGAATCAAAAACATTGACGGCCAATTTACTGAACTTTGTTTCGGTTGCGTCACAATACGCGCGCAATTTGGTGAAACTTTCGTCAAAAATGGCCAAAATCGGAGGAATTTGGCAAAATTTGGGGCCAGTGAAATGGGCGGCGGGGGGAGTGAGTGGGAGAAAGTTTAAGAATACTTTCGGACATCCAAACGGATCGTCCAATAAAGTCTAAATGCCAAAAAGGTGTTTTATTGCACATACAAATTATGTTTTCCATCAAAGTCCGGATTGAAAGCCACGACAAATTAAACTTTTATTAAATGCTTCAGAAAGGGTCGGTCGACAACCCGAAACAGAGTAAATGCTTCGCTATAAAAAGGACATGTTGACCGAATGATCACTTCCAAACTTCCGATGATCATCACCAAATCGTCCCAAACCCTTTCAATTTAGTTCCATGAAAGCGGGGGGAGGGGGGGGGCAAAGCAAAAAGAACGGACAAACATACAAAAAATGGATGGTTTTGGGGTGTGAGGGGGGGGGGGGGGCAATTGGACGGACGTTCGCCTCCGCCCCCTCCCCCGCCCATTCATTCTGCCAGCCGATGAGAGAACCCTCCCCCCCCCCCTCTCCATGCAGCCAGCCGCCTCTTTGTTCAGCCGTGGCGGGGGAGAAGGCGAGGCCCTCCCCACGAGCCCAACCAAAAAGAAAGCCAGCTCACCAACCATCCGCCGATGGGACGACGGACGGATGGCCAGGGGACCGTGGGCTGTGAGCGGAGGCCATCTGTTTGCCTTCGCCTTCCCCTTTCCCCATTTTTTGCTTCGCATTTGCGTCTTGCCCCGTTCGAGAGCGGAAGAAATCGGGGGGGGGGGGGGGGAAGGTGAAGGGGGGAGGAGGAGGAGGGGGGGGGGGGCGTGACGGTGATCGGGTCGGATGGAGGAGGGGAGGGGGAAGAACGGAAGGGAAGGTCCAGCAAAAGCAAACGTACTATCACGCGAAAGAGAGGACAAAATGTTAGATCAGTGACTGCGTTCAGAGGAGTTGTAACAACTAAACAGCAGCAATATAAAATTGTGGGGTTTGTGTCTTTAGGGGGTCAATGACCAATAAACTCTCCGGGCATTGAAAGTCGCAAAAGGCTTTGTCCACTTTTTGTTGATAGTTAAAATTAGTTTAAAAATTTGAACAGCGAACGTAGAAATCACTTGAAGACCATAAGAATTCGATTTCTTAACCAAACATTGCCTTTATTGGGACGGAGGGAATTTTGTTCCATTTTTGTAGGGAGGCAAAGGCCCCTCATGAATATGGGGGAGGTAAGGGGGGGCGATTGGGGGGGGGGGGGAATTTGGGGGGGGGGGGGGAAGGAATTGGATTGTATTGACTCTTTGCATGGGGGGGGGGGTACACAAGCGATGAAAGATGCACGTAACGACGTGTCCATTGCAATCCATCCCTTTATTTGGGCTACGGCTACGTTCGTGGACGATACGTGCCCTGCGGGGCAAGGGCAAATGCCAAAGGATGAGTAAGCCCTCGGGGGATGATCGGCGGAGGCAGCAAATGAATGAATGGTTGGAGGGGGAGGGGGGGAGGGGGGGGGGGGGAGCGGACCAACCGACCGACGATGGATGGAATGGGCGGGGGAATAGGACCTTAAAAAAGCTGGAAATAGGCGAGAAATGGTCCTAAAAAGAAAAAAGATACATAATACTAATGATTAAGAAAAAAATGTAAAATTTACTTTAAAGATAAAAAAGCAGAAAGCTTAAAATTCAAAAATGGCAATTGAAAAAAATTAAAGCGATCGCCGACACCGGTGGGTTGGACAAATGTGCCATTTTGTTATGTCCCAATTGGGCCATTCCATTTAGGGAGGTGCTGCTGCTGCTGCTGCTGGCTGATGTTCGTGCTGTAATGCCCCCCCCCTCACTCAGCCATCGGTCGCCCGTCCAACTGGTCCCCCCCCCCGTCCCTGAATCTGCCCGTGTCCATCCCCTTAGGGGAGGAACTGGTCCTTCGCTTCATCTTCTCCCCCTACAGTCCCCCCCCCCTCCCCCTCCTATCTCATTCCATGCTCATCCTGCCCACTTCTGCTGCTGATCACAATCCAAATCATCCAGAGCGTTGCGCAATTGCACCCCATCCCTCATAGGCTGGCTATCTTCTTTTTATGGGCACATCGGCGGGGCTTTTGAGGGGACGGACTAATTTGGGGGTGAGGAGGTCCATTTGGGGCGATTTGGGGAACTTTTATTATTCGGTCGCTGGGGGGGGGGAGAGGAGGGGGGGGGGGGGGGGGGGGGAACAGGTTGTTGTCAGTTGTCACGATTGGGGCCGTCGTCCGTCTGAAGGATGTGACCAGAGGGAGGGGGGGGGGGGGGGGAAGAGGGGAGCCTGTTTTAAGTTGAGGCCGGGGTGGTCACACTTTTCGGCGTTGGTCATTATGCCAAATTGGACTGGGCGAAGGACACAATGCCATAAATTAGGGACACAACGCCATGGGGACATTGTGGACTCAAAAGATACGGTAAAAGATTCATAAAAAAATAAATAATGAATTTAAACGATGGTTCGATTAGTAAAAATAAATGTTTTATTTTTTGTTAATTTGTCCGCCCCGTCCCTGCCACAGTCCAAGTGTTTCCCAGCCTTCGCGCCTCAAATTATTCAATTTGTATTGGTTCTGGAATTTTGCCGCGGGCTTGCGTCGCGCGTGTCCCCTCGGGGTGGGACAGAACGAAACGACGTGAAAGGGCTGCAAGCGGAGGTACGTCCGTGTCCTGCTTCGGCCGGTGGACGGAAGGGCCTCCTCCGCCTTCGCGAGGGAAAAAATGGACGGAAGAGGGGAAGGCGAGGGGAGGGAAGGACCGGTTCCCCCTCCATCCCCGCCACTCTTCCAATGCTATTATATATTATATATTCTGTCGGGGAGGGAATGTTTGTCCCCAGCGGGGCCCCTCCGTCGTCCGTCTGGAGGATGGCCACAAAACACGTCCCCTCCCCCCCCCCCTCTCTTCTGTCTGGCCGGCCATCCATCTGGACGGACGACGGCCCTCGGGGGATGAGTGGGCGGCGATTATTTTCCGGCTGGACGTTGGAGGAGGGGGACGTTGGAGGATGTGTGGGGAGGGGGAGGGGGGGGGGGGGGGGGGAGGGGGGGGGGGGAAAGGGGGGGGGGAAAAGGGGGGGGGGAATGTGTCGGAGGATCCGTCGTCCGTCCGACGTCACATGGCGAGCGGGCGGACGGGAGGGGACACTTTTTGTATTACGACGCGATGACCATTGAGAAAAAGAGGAGTTTTTTACGAAAATAAAGGCAAAAGAAGTGTTTGGACAACAAAAAATAGTAAAAAAAATGGCCCAAGCCTTTCCATCAATTTTCGAGAAAATGTTCTTTCTAATAAACTCCGTCCGGTATATTATTAAAATTGTTTTATACGATTCGAACTTCGGGGGGGGGGAGAAAAGAAGGAACCATTTGCCCTAATGGACTGATGTTTTTGTTTTTATGTTATTGGGACGGGGGCAATGAATGGACGACAAATCCGTCGCCCGGATGGCAAAACAAAAACAACAAAAGGGGAAAAAGTATTACGAAAAGTGAAAGTTGCGAGCGATTGGCGAGGGAATTTGACTGATTTAGGCAAAACATAATAAAATCGGAGGAATAAATTGGCCATTTCCGGGGTCAAAATTTGGGGGATCGACCGGATAATCCAAAAAGATCAGTGCCGCCGATCGGCCAATTCAATTCACTCGGCCATAAATTGAACGGACGCGACAAATGAAAGAAAGCGACGCAAAAATCGCTGAGACTTTCACTTTTGTCAAATGCAATCCAAAAATAGCGTGACAGCAGGCCAAGTTTGGCACAAACTCAGTTAGGCTTAAAGCCGCGATTAGAATGTGTGGAAATAATTAATTTTTAGTTTTAATTTCTTTCCTAATTTTACATTTTTAAGTTTTTAAATTGTTTTTCCAATTTAACCCCAATGGTCCCCGTTCGTTCGAGTGGGGGGGGGGGGGGGGTCTTTTTTCAATTCTTCCAACGGACGCCCACAACCGGAACTGTTGTTAGGTTAGGCACGAACAGAGCAAATCCCCCCCCCCATAGGGGCCGAACATTTTGGCCCAGGCAACTTGAAGCCAAATGTCTTGGCCAACACCCCAGAGGAGATATCTAAAACATCCCCTGGGGGGCATCCCAGAGGAGATATCCAGAACATCCCCTGGAGGGCATCCCAGAGGAGATATCCAGAACATCCCCTGGGGGGCATCCCAGAGGAGATATCCAGAACATCCCCTGGAGGGCATCCCAGAGGAGATATCCAGAACATCCCCTGGAGGGCATCCCAGAGGAGATATCCAGAACATCCCCTGGGGGGCACCCCAGAGGAGATATCCAGAACATCCCCTGGGGGGCACCCCAGAGGAGATATCCAGAACATCCCCTGGGGGGCATTGGATGTTGGATCATGCCCACCCAAGCGATCGGCGAAAGAAAGGGGAGGGAAACACACGGCCCGGGTAATTCCAACCCGAACAAATCAGTCCTAAATTCTCTGATCAAATGCTTTAAAGTCAAAACAAAATGGAAACTTTTCACTGAGACTGAATTGTGACCTGATCGAAAGGTCCGATCGTTTATCCAAAATCGTTAGCTAGTACGGAATTGTCCGTGCTCGTAGGACTCATTTAGCCAGACAGAGGCCAAAAGGTTCATGGATCCAATGGCATCCCTTCTCCAGCCCTCGGGGGAACAGGCGTCCCTTTCCCCCGCCCGTCCATCCCCTCGAGGGTCTTATTTTGCTTTGCAATGGCCAAACGGTTGCTTTGCTTTGCTTATCATCGGCTGTCTGAAGAGAAAAACAAACAACGCAAAAACAAAAGGAGATAAACAACAAACAAAATGTATAAAATTGAGCAATGAATGACCAACAAAACAAAAAGGAACTTTTTCTGCTTTCATTTTGGGGCGGATTTTAATTGGCCAAACCTCTTTGAAGCAGCTAAATTGGAATTGTGCCGAATATAAATGGACCAAATTGTTTAAAGTTAAACGCCGGGGGGGGGAATTCGACCCGCGCCATCACTCAGCCAAAAACTCCAAAATAATCTGAAGAAAAGTGTGCGTTGTTTGTGGGGCGGTCGGTGGTCATCACCGGTCGGCTGGCAAATCATTTCTCCAGTCGACGGAGCTGAAAGATGGGCGGGGAGGGCAGAGAGGGCGACCAATTTCTTTCCCTCGCCTCCCCCAAATTCTCCGCGTCAAGGCCAAAGTGACCAGCGACGGCGACGGCGGCGACGACACGCATTTGGTAGGGAAAAGTTAGTGGACATTGTCCGTCAAAAATCGTCCGTCCGTCCGCCCGTCAAAGTCGACGACAATCGGAGGCCGACGACGACGACCAAATTTTGGTGCAAATGTCTTTTTGCTGGAGGATGGCACAGACAAAATAATGCATTTCGGTGGCACGTCCAGCAGAGGTGCCAACGAATTTCAAAAATAATTGGCATTCTGTTCAAATGTTTCCCCTTTTTTGACGCCGACTCTTCGATCACTTTTAACTGAGTTGGCCCCGGGACCGGGATCCGTCGGGATGATTGGAATCCTAACCCGGTCTTTGAAAAATCGAAATGCCGACCCCGGTTTTCCCCAAAATTCCTGTCCCGGCTAACTCACTTTTAACGATAGGCCAAGTGTAAAGAAATTTCAGAAAATAAAGTCTCGTCCAGATAATGGCTTTTCCAAGATTATCCCGAACGGCGCCGGCTCTCTCCAACTCAACCAACGTCCACCATTTTTTCGATAAAATATTTTTTTAATTAAATTTCTTTAATTTACAATTTTGCACAAGCCAAATCATTTTCGAGGCGTACAACACCGATTATAAGTCACAAATAAATGGTAAAAAAAGTCGGGTTCTTTTGGGGCATCGTTTTCATCTGAAAAAATAACGACTCAAAAAGAAAGTGCGCCCACAAAGATCCCGAAAACAAAAAAAAACAAAGTGAGTTATAACACAATTACAATTTATTATTTATGAATTCTGACATTATCACAACATCGACGACCTCCCCGTCCTTCGGTCATTGCTTCTGTTTGGATTGTCCGAATTTTGTCTAAAATTAAATTATTTTTTGAAATCTTCGAAAATCGCTTAACGCACTTTTCCGAAAATACTAAGAGCGTATTTCTGCCATTTTCCTCCACTTTTTCTGTCGTCGAATCCTTCGCTTTTGCTTTAGAGGCAAAAGCGCCTGGGGCTATGGCTGCGACGAGTCTAAAATTATTTTAAAATATTTTATTTTGTTAAAATCAAAAATAAAAAGTTTTATTTTATTCCTTTCACCTTCCGACGGTGGGCTTTTTCTTTTCCTCCTCCGACCAGTGAAATCTAAGCCAGCGGACGGCGACACAGACGCCAAAGAGTAGGAAAAAAACTAAATTAAAATGTTTTATTTCATTAAAAACTTTTTGACAATCCCAAAACGCCACAAATTAAGCACCCACCACCCAATCAAATTCAATCTTTAACTGACCGACGCACGTCCCATTAAAGATGAAAGTGTAACTAAAAGGAACAAAACAAAATAAAAAGGAACAAAAATATTTTTAAGAATATTTAACAACAAACGTCGAGTTCAGCTCGCCTCCCCTGCCGCCGGCGGGCTCCGCCACGTGCAGCTGTTGTCGTCGTTTGTCCGAATTCATTGTCATCAAACCGTTAAAGTCTAAAAAATGATTTAAAAAATAAAAAGGAATAATTACAAAAAAAGACAAACCCTTCGGCGCCGTCGGTGTTTCGCCGTCATGGCCATTTTGCTGCTGCTGTTGCCGTCGTTGTTGTTGATGGGATTGGCCACAGTTGGGACCATCAAATCCGGGGACACAGGCGCAAGTGTAACCGTCTAAACAAACAAATAATTATCGGGGATTAACACATAATTATCTCCTTAAATAGGCTCTTTCAAGTCTCTCCCAGTTCAAAAACCCGCTAAACTCCGTGGCTTATTTGCTAAGAGACGATTACGCCCCGGGGCCCTCCCCTCCAAAAAATGTTTACGTTCCAACGGCACACACTGTTGATTTTGTCCGGCACAGGTCGCATTTTTGCAGTTGGCAAACTGACAAAAATAACAAAAAGTTTTTACAAACATTTAAAATAAAAAGCAAAATTATTCCCACCGGAATGCCGCAGTCTCTGCCAGTGAACCCCGGAGGGCAAATGCAGCGGAAAAAGTCGCCGTTAGCGCCGTCCGTTGAGCATCGTCCGCCATTTTTGCACGGCCTCTGCAAACATTTGTTGACGAGAACGTCGCAATTGGCGCCCGTCCAATTGGGGAGACAAATGCAACTGCCTAAAGGGTTTTATAAAATTTTAACAATTAGGGGGGGGGGGTGAGGGTCAAATTCCACCAACCAGGCTGTTCATTGGTACAGTAGCCATTCCGACAGCCACCCTTCGGCACGCACTGATCGCACCGGTCACCGGCCCATCCGCTGAAAAGAATTTTTTTTTTTAGAAAATTGAAAAAATTTATTTTTTAATCAATCAAAAAAAATCGCATCGCATTGTCCCACCTAAGGCATTCGCAGTGGCCCGGCCGCAAACATCGGCCACCATTCGCACATTTTTGCGGACACTGCGGTTGCAAACAGCGCGTGCCGCCCCATCCCGGCACGCAGCGCATTCCATCGACGGCACAAAAGTAATGGTCCCTAAAGGCGGGGGAATCTCAAAGGAATGTACCAATTTTACGAATTGAGCCTCGGTGTTTTAAAAATTAAATGGAGTTATGCGTCAACCGGACCTCGTACTAACTATGTTGGGTTGTCCGACCCCGGACTATTAATGCATGGAGTTGTGTTAGAATTTCCCCCCCCCCCCCCGGGGGAACGCTAATCAATTTTCTGTTTTCTGCTGCCCGTGTCCAACCCGGCCTTTGGCGGTTCGCAAGTTTCGGTGCATTTCGGGCCCACAGAGCCAGCGGAACAAAGCGCCTTAAGCCGATAGGTGAAAACGTTGCCGTAATTCACCTAAAAATGGGATGAGAAAAGCAATTAACCTTCATTAAATTCCTCCCCTTTTTGTCACTTACGTATTTGAACACCCGCGCAATTGGGCCGTCGTCGTGGGTCGGCAGCGAGGACAAAAAGCGTGAGGAAAGCAAAAGTTTGTGCCTATCGCTCAAAATGTCCAATTGAACGGAGACATTCTGAACAAACAAAATAAGCAACCACAAAAAAAAAGATTGCGCGAATTTTCATTTATTTTTTTGTCAAAAATGGAATTGTTGGCGACCTTCACGGACACCAAAAACGACTCAAAACGCATTCATTGAAGCGCGTCTTTGAAAATTCGTTTTTTCATTTTTAATAAATAATTAATTTTCATCCAAAAAAAACCCCCAATTTAATTAAACATTTTCTGAATTTGATCCATCCTGTTAAAAGGCGTGTGTCACCCTCTCTCTCACCAGCAAATTGCGTTATGCTAATTGTTTTTATTTGTTTGCCCCCCCCCCTCCCCCCGTTGCGCAATATTCTGAAAAGTGCCCAATGAACAATTATAACCCCCGAGGGGAGGGGAACTCTCGACTCCATTGGAATGTTCGTGCTAAATTGGCCGTATTTTTGCGCAATTATTGGACGATTAATTGTCAATTTTACCCACAGAGGAAAGAAAAACAGCTGTTTAATACAAAAATCCGTAATTGGTTCTTGTTAGCGTAAAACCCCACAAAATCCTTCGAATGTTTTGCCAATTCGATGCTGTTAAATAATGCCATTGCCAATGAATATGGCAAATCGAGGGGGGGGGCACCCTAAAACCCCACTCCATACGCTGAAAGCGTCTCCGCATAATAATAATGCCTGCCACCCATCCACCACCAAATTCATTTCCATTCAATCATTCACAAAACGCCATTTGACAAGGACATGGATGGGATGTGAGGAGGGTTTATGGTGTTGAACGCCTGCCAAAGTGACGACAGACACAGCCAATCCCTTCGGCAGAACAACAACGAATTACAAAAAGGGCAAAGAGCCTTCTGCTGGCACATCTGCCCAATGATGACACAAAAGCCAAAAGCACCAACCAACCACCTTCCCCCCCCCACAACAAATGCTCTGCTTGCTGTTGAATGTTGTGGTCGGATGATGGAGCGGTCGGTTGGGTTGGCCGCGGGCGTTACTAAAAGGGGGCTTCGTCCAAATGTGTCCGAAGATGATGAGGACGACGTTCAATGTTCTTCTCCATCACAAGAGGCTGTCATCAATTCAGCCATCCATTCTTTGACCCATCCAACGACCAGCTGCTGCTTCTCTGTTGAACCAAATCCCCCCAACCCCCCGGGGGTCGCGTCCGTGGATGTCGTCGTCCATCCATCGTCCGTCGTTCACCGGCGGTGCGTTGTCCCCGCCTCGCCACCCGTCCCTTTTGTTTGAGCTGATGAGGAGCGAAAAGGAAGGCGCCGATTATGCGCGCAGATGTGCGTTTTGTTTTGTGTTAGTTCCATTGCCATTGGGCCTCGCAGTCCAATGGAAAGGAAATCAGAGAGGACGACACGACACACAAGCAACACAACACAACAAACGACGGACTTCATCAACCCAAGAAAAGAAATCAGAAAATTGGGTGAAATGGACGGGGGGTATGAAAAGACTCGAAACTTTCGACTCCGATTTTGTTTTGCCATTTCAAAACTATTCAAAAACAAAATTCAAATTCAAAAATCCACCGGTGTTATGGGCGAAGTGAAGTCGAAGCGTCGCTGGTGGACGGCGCCCGACGGGGCATCGACAGCGAACGTTCGGTCGGCCGCGTCGACGGGCCGCGCGCTACGGACGACGACGGTGAAATTGCGCGAAAGGACGTCGCAATTGCGTTGTGACAAAGCGCCGACAAACGACAAATGGTCGACGGCACTGACACAAAGTCGAAAGTTCAAGGCGCAGAGGCCGTCGTTGTACGAAGGGACGGAAGAGGAGGGGGAAACTGTCAAAAAGGGTCGACATTTCCATGCAAATAGGAGCCAATGGAATTCAGAAAATGTTACCGAATTTGGGCACCCGAAGGCCCTACCGAAAATTTCACAAATTCTAATTTATGATTAAAAAAACGTTAAATTTCAATCAGTTTTGGTGAAACTGAGTAAATTTAATGACCTCTTAAACGATAATTAATTACTTTGGCTACAGCATCCCGGCGGCGCCCTTCTGAGCGTTAATTGTTCAATCGTTAGGTCAATGTGTCCGGCTGCACTTAATCGGTGAAACGTCAAAAAAAGTGTCTGAAAAAGAAAGAAAAAACATTTTAATTTAAAAACCAAAATTAACCCAAATTCGGAGAAGCAATGAAAAAAAGTGCCGTCTTTCTGCGTCGGCGGAAGTCATTAGGGATTAAAAAGGTGTAAATGTGCAAATTTAAATTTACAATTATCAAAATTAAGCTAAAATCTAAGGATTTTAATCAATTGCCTCTAAAAATGAATAAATTCCTACAAAATTATTGAAAAACAAATGGTCGGTGATCGTAGAATGGGCGAGTCAATCAAATCAAATGGGAGACAAAATTAATTTTTGAGGGAGGGGGCGATCGGTCAAAAAATGAGGAGAGAGAGGCGAAATGCTTTTTGAGGGAATGGGCGGGGGAAAATTGGGGGGGGGGGGGTCGGAGCGAAAGGAATTCGGAGGATGGGCGAACCTTTGGCTCGAAGATTGGTTGGATATTGTGGAGAGGGGGAGGGGGGGGGGGATTGATTAAATTTGTTTTGGGAATGGTAACTTTTAACAAATGCCCAAACGGATGGGCAAAGATAGTGAGTAGGGTTATCGGTTTGAAACCGAACCGAAAAATCCGAGAAATTTCGGTTTGGTTTCAAAGAATTTCTGTAAATCGACGACGACCTGACAGTGCGAATCCACACAGCACAACCCGGGCTGGCAAGAAAGTTGAAGGCATTTTATGACCAAGGACGACGACACCGGTGTGACTGAAGGTCGGACGGGACGGACATGGACAACAAAACAATTGGGGAAAAAACATAAAAACTTAAAATAAATATGTAATGAAAACGAACGAAAAATTTTGTAGGTGAAATCGAATTGGTCTACTTTTACGTGTGGCTTTTTAAACGAGGGTCAATCAAAGCATAAGCAAATGAATATTAAGGCTTATTTAAATCGAATTAATTAATTATTTGTGGAATTTTAAAAACCAATGGCATTTCGCCAAATTTTTTGTGCCTTTTAGGCGACTCTTTGTCGGCGGGATCTTATTCCTATGCTTCTGGATTTACGCCCGCCCATACGATAAGAGCCGCCGGGAAATTTTTTCAAAAAATCGGTTAAAATTTGTAACGAATTCTGTCGACCCGTGAAATTGTAAGTTTTTTTGTGAACTCATTTCTCTTAGAGTCCGAGTGAGTCACACATTTCTGTTAGCAAATGGAAAACGAACAGAAGTTGACTGCCATTGGGAGAGGTCAACGACGGACTCAAACGGATGGAATTGGAGAAAAGTGAAACGGAGAGGGCATGGACGAATGATAGGGGGGGGGGGGGGGGGGGGAGCTGCAGCAAACAAACATTTTAAGGAAGCAGCGATATGTATTTTGTAGAAAATGGGAGTCCGGGGGGGGGGGAGGGGTGGCATCAGCGAAGCAACGAACACGCACCTGCACATCCCCCCCTCCCCCCCCCACACCATTCATCCCACCCAATTGAGCAGTGTGGGCGAGTACCGGACGGGGAGGGGGGGGGGGGGGGGGAGGATCGGATGAATGCACTTTTCCTTCACATCCCTACCCTTTATACCCCCCCTCCTCCCCTACACTTTACCTATTGCCTCTGATCATCAACCACCACACAAAAACATAAAAAAGTGTGTACAGTTCGGGGGGATTTCATCAGGTGGGCAAGGATTTGCTTTGCTTGGGCGAATTGTTCTGTCCCTTTTTTTGCTTCCCGGGGTTTGTTCTTTCGTCCATTTTTCTTTTCCTGCTGCCCTTTTGCCGATTAACCTTAAAGACGGGGGCCGCCTCCGTTCTGATCACCTCTAAATGACCGACTAAATGACTGACCATTTTATTGGTGGAGAGTATTTGCGGCATTTTGCCTGAGGCAACGTGCCCAAATTAACTGCCGGATTAACGGGTTGGGCAAGGGCTGATAATCAAAACAAAGTGCCGCCGAACGCCGAATTTTGCCCCTCCGTTATCATCCGCCGCCGCCCCCCCCCCTTTTTTTTTATATACAAACACAAAAATCAATCATTTTACTTGCCTAAATATACACCGCAATTCAAAATGACGCGAGTTAAAAGTGGAAACATTTAAAAACTGAAATTATTTTTATCCAAAAACTCCTGAAAATTGTTGATTAATAATTTGGCAAAAACAATTTAATCAATCAATCAATTTTATTGAAGTCTGAGCACAAAACAAAAGTTACCGTACTTTTTAAATCGAATGTTCGGAACAAAGTGATTTATTGGATGCGCGCAAAAGCCACCCACGAAAAACTCGCAAATTTCTAAACACACAAAAAAAGCTGAAACATATAAAGACCAATCAGTGGAAACGGCGAAGTGAGCCAATTAAATACGGAGAATTCGGAAAATCAAAGAAACGCCGCGGGAGAGGAGAAAAGTGCGCCTGAGGGGGGGGGGGGGAGTTGAGAAGGGACGACAACTTTTAGGTGACAGTTTGCGTTCAATGTGCGAAGTGAAGTTCGAGAGGGATCGAACTCAACTTGTTGTTGCTGCAACTGAAGCTTCTTTCTTTTATGGGGAGGGGACCCTTACCTAATTTTGTATTCTTAGAGTGGGGGGGGAGGGGGGAGGGAGAAGTCCATCAAATGGGCATTCCCCCCCCCCCCCCCTCCGTCATCAATGTTTTGTTTGTTTTGAACGGCTCATGCGAGTCTGAGATTGGGTGGGTGGGGGCAACATGGACATCGAAATGATGTCGTAAAGATCCTTATCCCAATGCCATCCCCGCGGGGGCCGCGTGCCGCCGATGTTTTGTCCAAAGAACAAAAGATTGAACTGCCCCACCCCCCGTTTTATGAGCCAACGGAATTTTGGTTTGTGGTGTAAAATTGTCCTCGAAGAGAATTTTATGCGATGTCCTCTAACCCCCCCCCCCCCACTAACCTTAGCCTATTGGTATGGAAATATTTATTTATTCGTCGGCGATAGGTTTAGTGAGCAGCGGAGGGGGGGGGGGGCATTTGTTCGCGCGAGAACATCTGTTGATAAATGTGCACATAATGTGGGGGATGGGGGGGGTATCTTTGGGGGGGGGGCATACGGTAAAAGATTTGATTTGAAGGGACGGACTTTGTTGGAAGGCGTTTAGTTTGTTTTAACCGATTTGTCGGGAAAATCAAATCGGACCCGAAATTGGAATAATTAAAAAGTCAAATTGGTCCGAAACTTTTCCGCCTTTTTTTAGGTTTGGGGCTCAATTAGGGCCGCATGTAAACAAAATGTGCATAAAACTTCCATTTAAATTTGGGTTTTGTCTTCTGCAAGAATTTGTTCGGACGTTTTTTGGTGGTCTCCGGGGATTGATTTTTGCCCTTCCAGGATTCTCCCCCCCCCCCCCCCCCCCGCCGCTTCGTTCAGTTGGAAAAAAGCAATTTTTTGTAAGGAAAGAGGCCCTCAAAAGTGCAAACAACGACACCCTCAAAAGCTATGCCCCGTTGGGGTCGAACATTGCCAAAATCCCCCCAAATCCACTCGCCCACCCCCCGCCACTCGCCCACTTAAGAATTGTGCCGTTAATCCCCCGCCCGTTCCTCCACAGACTTTGCACCGGAAATGTCCAACAAAATTATTTGCAATGGATGCGATGAGATGACCACAACAGCAGACGATCGCATCATCGCCCTCACCGCCCAATGTTTCGTAATTGAACAAAAATAAGCAATTTCCAATCAAAAATTTGTTAACTTAAATAATTCAGTGATTCAAAACCGACTGCGACACATTTTGATTTAAGCAAGCCATGAAACATTTCGGAAATGTGTTAAAATGTTAAATTTTTAATTGAAAATAGAAGAAGAATCAGAAGGAGACGAATAAAACGAATTCCTTCCGAGCATTTGGCGTGAATGCGTTAAAATTTGTATTTGTCGAAGAGTGCTTCGAAAGTCTTTGCGAAAAGGTCGAAATGTTCGGGATGGTTCTGATTTTGTTGTTTTTGATGCCTCCGAAAATATTTCAGCAATTCCAAAAGTGGCTTGGACAATTGGAGCTGAACGAGTCGTTGGGCAGCCTTTCCAAGCGTTGCCAAAGGCCGTCAATGTCAGGCACAGCAGCAAACGCGCAATCTTCAACCCAATTTTTTTAAATGTAGCCGGGAAAATGTGTACAAAGCACCACAATTTCATTGGCACTTAATAATCCAAACGCCGATTATTATAAACGAATTAAATATAAAACATTTATTCGTTTACATACATTTTGTTCAAAAATGACACGAAATAGTGAAACATCCGAGAACGGATTCGATGACCCAAGCACTCCATTGTGCCGTTGTTCTTGGCATATGTTTACCACTCGCAGACAACCCTTCCAAGGCAATCTTTAGTCTGGTACAGCTTCAAAATGTTGTCAGAGGCGGAGCTCCTTACCAACCCGTTGCCTTTTGGGTTGATCAAATCGGAACTCTGTGACCTTTATGTTGAAAATTTTGTTTATTTCAGCCACTGTTCAGTGCTTACTTTCTTAAATATTTTGTCGGTTTCGGTGGCCTCGGCGGTGCATTACTGTCGTCGACGAAAAGCATTGTTTTGTCTCGACATTTTGGGGGTGTTTTGTCTCGACATTTTGGGGGTCGCGGCGGAACTTCGGCTTCTTCTTTTTGTTCCCTTTTGGCTGAGTCCATTTTCCGTTGTCGGAGGAATCGCTCGCTTTTGTCGCGCCGTTGCCGTCGCAAAACAGTGGTCATGTCTTCAGTAGATTGGAGAAGAACGTCGCCGTCACTGGACGAAGCGTCAATTATTCGTCCGATTTGTTGGGTGGCATCGGTGGGTCGTTGAACGCTAACCGGATCAGTAACTGACAAAATGGGTCAGGTTATAAAAGTCTCGACCAATACTGATCAGAGTTCGGGAAACTCCAATCCAAAGAGAACAAGAACAAAACCATTCTTTATTACTTACTAAAGCGAAGTGGAGTTGAGGATCGCTGCGGGGGCGAAAGTCCCGCAAAAGGCACATTAATTGGACAATCCTTTGTAGAACCGAACACGGACGGCGCGTCGGATGGCGACGGAGGAATCGGCAAACTTTCACCCCATTGAATGCCTTTCTGTTGGCCCGAATCATGTCGCACCGAATTGGTCCGGTCCGAAAATTGAGTTTCCGATCTTCAAAGATACATATTTTTCTATTGGAATCATTAGAATTGCCCGTAGGGGTTGCGTCCTGTCCTTTCGGGGGTCCAATGCCGGGGGGCATGTCGGGAGATCGGGTTGGGGGGGGGGGAGGGGGGGGGGGGGGGGGTCCAATGCCGGGGGCATGTCGGGGGATCGGGTTGGGGGGGGGGAGGGGGGGGGGGGGGGGTCCAATGCCGGGGGCATGTCGGGGGATCGGGTTGGGGGGGGGGAGGGGGGGGGGGGGGGGTAAGCTCAAAATGTCGTCGGGAGGGACCGGTGGGTAATCGAAGGCGTTTCGAAAATTTAGCCCTAATCCAGAGACCTATCGACGCAATTAGCCTAAAACACCTGTGAATTCTTTGATAATCCGGCCCTTCGACAGGGACAAGTTCCACACTTTCTTTGGCTGTACTCAGAGGGCCTTTTGGGAGTTGGAAGAAGTGAAAATTGTCCGGTTTGGCACGAAACACTTCAAGACTTGAAAAAAGGAAAATCATTAGGCTTAATCATTGTTTAATTTGTCCAACGTTGTCGTGGTGGTTGTCGTGTCGCACAGCAACGGGTCGCAAGGCATTCTTTGGCACTTCTGCGCGTCACGATTCGACAAAGAAAGTGAAGGCGTCGGTGCTTTTGAATAACTGCGAACCAACGGCACAAGTTCAGTGCATTTGTCGTTGTTGATCTGGGGGTTTAAGCAATTGCTTTCCATATTGATCACTGATCAGAATCCGGCAGATGAATTTGATCAATGCCCTCGGGATAAAAGAGAAGAAAGGCGCCGATTTTCGCAATTAAACTATACGAGGGACATAAATGCCTAATTTGTCCATTTGATTCGGAAAATATTGTCCCCCTAGGGCATGACTAATGGACAATTCCAAAATATTGGTGGCTTTTGCCGTCGCCCAACCCTGACAAATACCGACGAATCCTCGTCATCATTCCCGAACAAATTGAGCTTTATCTTTGTTGCCTCACAACCGGACATTTGCATTTGGGCTTTGATTGGCTCCAAAGGTTCCATTTTTGACTTTGTTGGCCACCTTTTTGCCATTGAGATGCCGTCGTTATCAACTCCTTCTTCGCCATTTTGTCGTTGATTCAGACAAAAAGCATTGCCATCGTCGCCCTGATCCGCTGCTAATAGGAATGAATGTGCACTATATACTGTTTACTTCCAAATCAATGGTTGTACTTGTCCAAAAATGAGTGATTTGTCTGCTCTAAATGAATGATCAGAGATCACTTTGAATTGGCAAAAATCAAAAGAAATCGAATCAGCAAGCAAATTACAGCGATAGTCTATCAATTGGTCTCAACCCCTCTGATTTTACCATTCATTTGCTCCATTGAATTGTTTCCGGAGCTTCTCGTCATGTGCTGCTGCTGTCGTTGTTCCGTATCGAAGAAAGTATTTTGAGGAAAAAGCGACAATTGCCGTGGCACAAATTCTATTGAATCGCCGCCGGCGTTGTCAAATGGCGACAAAAAGTGCCGAAATGTATGGAAATTGGATTCTGCTGAAGTGGCGACGGCATCGGCTGCAATTACGCCGGTGGAGATGAACAATCCTTCGTGTGCACTGCTCGTGCTGACATCCGTCCGCAAGGAAAGTTTCATTGAAATTGAAGGGAATTGGCGGACGGAAAGGCTTTTTGAAATTTAGTTTTTGAAAAATTAGAATTTTGTTAAAATAAAACAAATTGGGCAACTTTAGCAATGATATAAAAAAGCGAAATGATTTGCAATTCGCCTCATTGTCGTCCACAGCCACAGCCCACCAAAACGTCGTCGAGAGGTTCGTCTTGTCTTATTCATTCGATTCTTTTGGTCTTTCCCCCCCCCCCGGCGCCCCCCGCCGTTTGTTTGCTTTTCTTTCCCCCCCCCGGCGCCCTCCGCATTTTGATTCGAAGCATTCATTTTCTTTCCATCGCGAAAACAAATAAAATTTATATGGACAGAAAAGTCGTTTTGTCTTTTGCAGCATTTATTAAACCTCCAGAAATTAAATTCACAAATAGAAAATTGTTATTATCAGATGAATTTTATCAAGATTTGTAATCTTTTGGAAGTTTGCTATTTAATCTGCTACCCGCTTCTTTGAGCGGGAAATGAATTTGCTGGGTGCCAACTTTTGGCTGAGTTCGTTGTGGACTCAACGAACTGCTTGCTGGCCATTTGCCGGGGAGAGCGGAAGCCGAGAACATCAACTGCCGTGAGCTAATTGCCGCACTGGTCAAGAGAGCAAACGAATGCCAACCAAAATAGCATCTCTTTGCGGTGCCCTGGGATGTTACAGCGCTTAAATGGGTGCGCGACTTTGTGCCGCGTGGAACAGCTGAAGCGTCTGTCGGTAGCTGAGAGTCTTCGATTGGAGGAGGCAAAATGTTCTCCCCCGAGGCGTACATAACAGTTTACCTATTGAATTTGAACATTTGCTGCTCAGCCAGCCAACGGGGGGAGTTGCCTTTGTGGCCAATTGTCCCTTTAACCATTTTAATTTATTTATAGGCCACATTTAGTGTTGTCATTCTTTGGTTTAAATGATGCAATTAAAATTTTGGCTTAGTTTATGCCCCGTTGAAAAAAGTTACAAAACGGACCGTTTCTTCTAACCCTTTTAGTCGGAAATATAACTCACAGAATTTGATAAATTATATTTGTGTCGATTCCTTTTAGTCTCTAATGTACGATCAGTAAGAATGTAAATCCCGATCCTGGCCCTTTCCAAAATCCTGACCCGGGATTTTTCAAAAATCCGGTCTCTGCTTTATTTTACATTTATCACCTAAAATTCGTGACGGAATTGCATCAGCCCCTTTTTTGACGGTCAACGTTTAGGAAAGTTGCAGTTTAATGCTTTTTCCATGATTATTCGTCCGGATTCCCGGACAGAGTTTGACTGTAACTCGCCAAGACCGGATAATTCAACTCGGAATTCCCCTAACACCGGCGGATACGGATCCTGGACAGCCCGGCCTTGTGAAGAAAGCTTGAATTAAATGAATTAATCCCCCCCCCCCCCAATTTGTCGTTCGTCTCGCCATTTTTAAATCCCTTTGCTCAGATTCGAATTTATTCCCCAAAGGCATTTTAACATTCAGTTTATTCACTAAGGCATTTTCTTTGACGCATTTAAATGTTTTATCTCTTCGGCTTAATGGACACGCCTGAGCCGCGCCCGGGGGCATTTTGTCAGTTGGCTAATGAACCCAGCGATAAGCCAATCAATTTTTGGCCAGAGATATTCCACAAAAGTAACTTGTTGATGGAGACAAAAGTTTTGAATCATTTTTCGAAATACCGAAAATTGTTTGTATTTAAATGCGTTCCAGAATCTGACATGATCAAAGATGTTATAATCTCAGAATGGGTCAATCTGTGAGGTCAGATCAAATGATGGGCCGGCAACGCCTTTTTTGGAAGCATTGGCAATTGGCATTTGGCATTTTGATTGCATTGTTGGCACTGTTCGGGTTCTTCTCTCTTTCGAAAGAATTAAACGACCAAAGTTTGTCCCACGGAACACACCGACGAATTTCGAAAAGGCAATCGGAGCTGGAACTTGTGGAGCAGGAGCTGAACAAACTGAAGCTGCACACGCCGGGTGAACACAACAACAGAAGTAACAATTGTGTTATTGCAGGTGGGCAAACATTCAGAAATTTGTGCTTGTAGAGACAAATGCCAATTGTCGGGCTAATGCTTTTTTGTTTTTGATCAGAAGAGCGGACCAATCGGTCGGTGATCGATCCTTTCCCGACGGATTTGTTCTCGCTTGATCAGCGTCGTCATGGCGCTGTACTGCTCCATTTTTGTGGCCTCATCTACATGTTTGTCGCATTAGCCGTTGTGTGCGATGAGTTCTTCGTGCCCTCGCTGAGTGTGATCACTGAAGTGGTGGGCTAATCCGATGGATCAATTTAAATTTAATTTATTTTGAAACCAAGCAAAATATATTCTTTTAAAACAAACAATCAATCAATTACATAATAAACCAACAACTCAGGCACTTACTTCTTTTAATAAAAAGTTTAATTTAATTTAATTATTTTTTATTAAAATATTTCTTTTCTGCTCGATGTTCCTAGCTGAGCATTAGCGACGACGTGGCCGGCGCCACGTTCATGGCCGCCGGCGGTTCAGCTCCCGAGTTCTTCACCTCTCTCTTCGGTGTTTTCATCACCGAAAACAATGTCGGCCTGGGCACAATTGTCGGTGAGTTGTCCCAGCGGCATCACACAGAAGTTCAGAGTCTGATCAGCATTGATCACAGTGCTATGATTATTGAATTATTGACCCCCCCCCCCCTCAGGCAATGCCCCCCCTCCCCTCAGGCAGTGCCCCCCCCCCCTCCCCTCAGGCAGTGCCCCCCCCCCTTCCCTTCAGGCAGTGCCTCGAATCCTCCCCCCCCCCCTCAGGCAGTGCCCCCCCCCCTTAGGCAGTGCCCCCCCCCCCTCCCCTCAGGCAGTGCCTCGAATCCTCCCGTTCCCCTTAGGCAGTGCCACCTTTAACATTCTGTGCGTTTTGGCCTGCTGCACGCTGTTCTCGCATTCGACTCTCTCCCTGAGCTGGTGGCCGCTGTTCCGTGACATTCTCTTCTACAGCGTCGCACTGCTCGCCCTCACCTATTGTCTGCTGGATGAACGCGTCCATTGGGTTGAGGCCGCCGCAATGTAAGCAAATTTACCTCGCGCGACATGGTGAGGTCGCTGCCGAAAGTGCTAACCGTGATCGGGGGAGGGGGCTCATTAAGTGATCAGAGTTGACCGTGATCTTGATCGTTGAACAGAGCTGACTGTGATCTTGATCATTGATCAGAGCTGACCGTGATCTTGATCATTGATCAGAGCTGACGTGATCTTGATCGTTGATCAGTTGACCGTGATCTTGATCTGGGGGGGGGGGGGCTTATTAAGTGATCGGAGTTGACCGTGTTCTTCATATGGGGAGGGGGGTTAAAGTTTTGATATATTTATTTTCCTTTTAGGTTTTTGATCTATTTACTTTACGCAATATTCATGAAAAACAATGGACGCATTGAAGTCGCGGTGAAGAAATGTTTTGTACGCGTTGGCAAAATTTGTGACAATCGCGTCGAGCCAATGACAGAGGTCAAAAAAGATTTCCCTCCCCCCCTTAACTCAATTTCTGGACTTTCCCAATTCCGAGAACATTTCTTCAGAATCCGATGGAACCGTCGACAGTGCCGTTGGAAGTGAATGAAAATGCCGTCCGGCCAACGTCGAGGGAACGTGCCGATGACACTTTTGTGGCACATCGGCTGGGACAGACCACCGCTTTGGCCGTCAATCCGTGCGGCTTCGGCCGTTCCAGCATTTCTTTGCTGCACGCCGGCGCCCATTACCCACAAATTTACCCGGGCATTGTGCAGGTGCAAAGGCCGGCGGGCATTTATTGAAATCGGCACGGATTTCAAAGAGAGTTCCTCCGAGAATACCGTAGTCCCTCCGAAAATACCGTAGTCCCTTCGAAAATACCGTAGTTCCTCCTAGAATACTGTAGTTTTTCCGAGAATACCGTAGTTCCTTCAAGAATACCGTAGTCACTCCGAGAATACCGTAGTCCCTCCGAGAATACCGTAGTCCCTCCGAAAATATCGTAGTTCTTCTATTAATAACTAACCCCTATCCATTTGAAACCTCCCTCTCTAATTGTACCACTCCCCCAGCCCCTCAGGGGGCGTTTGAAAAACAGTAACCCCTCTCCAAGAAATACGGTAGATAAAAAGAATAACAAGATTTTTTTTCTTTTATTACACTGATCTCCTGGAATTAAAAACGAATAAATCAGCAGGTCGCGTTGGATCCGCGCAATTTGTTCGGCAGCCAAAGCGCGCACCCTCCACAAAAAGTGGCATTCGTCTCAAGTAATGCAAAATGAATTATTTATTTATTGTTTACACTGACTGATCAGATCGTATTCGAATAATAAACAAATTCCCCCCCCCCCATTTTCGGTGTAAAAGTTCCAAAAACATTATAAAACTCCATGCCAAATTCACCGGGTTCTTTTCAAATGTCCACGACAAATGTCAGGGAACTCCTCCAACCAATCGTTGGACATCGACGGGCGGAAACGGAAGAAGAAAAGACGCTTGGACAAGGCAAAATCGCTGCCGTCATTCACTTTAGAACGGACCGTTGGCGAAAGCAATGGACATTTGAAGGGTCAGTGAGTGCCAGAGATTGACGAGTTCATGCAGAAGTCTTCAGGCTCATGCCCCCCCCCATTCAGTCGAACCCCCCAGGCAATGTCGATCCGACACTCCGTACCCGCCCCCGGCACTCTCTCCCCACTCATTGACTTCCGTGCCGTTGACACCCGTCTCACCCTGCAGCGCCATGCCGATGAACGGTTGCGGCGCCGGTCTTCCACCGGTGAACATTCCGCCGTCGACGGTGCTTAAATTTCTGTCTCAACCAGCTGATCAGAATTGAAAAATCCGATCGGCATCGGACCTTTTTCAGTGCCAAAGTCCCCAACTTTCCGTCACGAAAGATTCTGATCTTGCTGATCAAATATGCATAATATCAACAATTTTAGCAGTTTTTGAAAGGATTCGATGCCGCACAAAACAATCAATTCCCCCCGCCCGTCCGAAGCTCAACTCTAAACACGGCCAAGGCGGCTGAGACTGAGCTGGAGAAGAACGGCATCGCGACGGACGGCGAAGATTCTGCAAGCGCCGAATTCTTAATTAATTAATTAATTAATCCGTTTGATCAAACTGCAAAATGTTAAGCACCGCCAAACTCCGTCCGTCAACGGCGAAATTCCCTTCAAAATTGGAGCCAACGATGGCATTGGCGGGGACGAGGAGAAGCCGGTCGATCTGAGTTGGCCCCGGGGGGTGTACAAACAGTTCGTGTTCCTCCTCCTTGCGCCGATAATGTTCCCACTCGCCCTCACATTGCCCGACGTGAAAAGAGAGGTCGGGCCGAATGCCAAGGCTTCTTCTCTCTTTGATTCCTGACCGATCATTCAAATCAAATTTTTCCAAAGGATCGCAAAAAATACGTTGGCGTCACGTTCATCGGCTCAGGTTGTGAATTTTGGCTAATTTGTAAGGATGTTTGGGTGCTGTTGCATTTGACCTGGCGCTCAACATTTGTTTTGGCACGATTGTTACAGTAGCCTGGATCGCTTTCTTCACTTATATGATGGTCTGGTGGGCGAGCACCATTGGCCAAACACTTGGCTTGCCGACGGAAGTGATCGGACTGACAATCTTGGCCGCCGGCACAAGCATTCCCGACCTGATCACGAGGTGGGCTGGCCTAGTGTTCTCGTAGACCGGCAGAGCCATCGACAGCCATTTTCATTCATTTATTGGAGATGGAATATAATGCAATTGAGCCTTTTGGTGGCTGCTTGTGGCCTGAATTAGGCAAAGTTTAACAACAAAACGTCGTCCCTCCCATTTTGCTAAGTGTGATCGTTTCGCGCAAAGGACTTGGCGACATGGCCGTGTCCAGCTCCATCGGCTCCAATCTGTCCGTAGAACTTTCTCACAGCGTTTAAACCGATTTTTTTTTAAATTTGAAGTTTTGACATTTGCGTCGGTCTGCCCGTGCCCTGGCTCCTGCATTTTATGTTCCGCGAGCAGAACTTCATTGCCGTCCATTCCAACGGACTGCTCTGCTCCGTCGGCATTCTTTTCTTAATGATCGTCGTCCTTGTTGTTGCCGTGGTATGCATTTGGGGTCCATAAACGAGTGACCATTTCTCCGGGTGCTATCAGCACAAATTTATTTTTTAAAAATTCCCCGCGGAAATTCCCCTCGGGGCGTCAAAGGGAGGGTGCCGAGTGAGTTGTACCCGCGCCAGACCTCGTCTTTATACGTCCGTCCGAGGACTTACCCCCCCCCACGTCCATTTAATTTATTTGACTCTGTCGGCACAGACAATCACGCGATGGCGCATGAGCAAACTGTTCGGTGCGATCATGTTCCTCGCCTATCTTTTGTTCTGTTTGCTCAGCGTTCTGCTCGAGAAGAGTTTGCTGTACTGCCCGCTGAAGTTGGTCAGCGGCAGCAGAAAATGGAACGGATGTTGAAAAAAGGAAAGGGAGGGACAGAACATTATAATAAACAGTAGATGTGAATTGTGCTTTATGCTCTGATAACTCTGACTTTTGTTTCTTTTATTTAAACACCAAATCGATTTTCTTAGATTGTTTGTTTCCGGGTTCGGAATTGGTCGGAACTATCATTGGCATTAATTATTTATCAAATAAATTAAGGCATACGCAAGGATGCCAAATCAAAAGGTTCATTTGGCAGGCAAAATCCGCATTTCTGTCTGAAAATCATCATTTCCCAGAATTTTTATTACCGAAATAATTTTGGATTATTCAGATCGATGAGAGCATCGTTTTTCCGTAATTAAAAATTTGGCAAAACTTTTCTAAATATTTTTGGGGGATCGTATTTTCAAAAAGCACCAAAAGATGAAATAAATCATCAGATTTGGCATCCTGCACATAAGAAATTGTCATAAAAAATGGACAATGGAAAATGAAAGTAATAGTAGTGATTTCTAAAATATAAATCTGCAAAAATTTGAAAGTGTAATGAACCGGTAAAAAATTCGATGAATGAACATTTGAGAAAATGTAAATTGATGCGTGATTTTGCTGACTGTGAGAGCTCTTTCGTCCATCCATTCAGTTGCCAATTTTGACTTCCTCAACCTTTTGATCCAACATTTGCTCCCACACCCACACGTCCCAATTTTGCGAATCCGTCACATGGGGCGGCAAGTAACCAAGTTCAGTCTCAGGCCGGATCGCCAAAATTTCGATGGTCGTCGGAGTTTTCTGTTTTCTGTACGCTATTCGGAACCATACGCCGGGTTTCAGTGTTGGGTGTACGGCCGGAAAGGTCGTTCTGAACATAAAATTGCATTTTCAACAGTCAAAGTGGGCCCACTTTTGTTTGTTAGCGGACACCAAATGCGTAAAGCGCTCCGTCCGCTCGTCGTAGAAGCGCCAAAACATCATGTAACCCTTTGAGTGTGTGAACACGCCGACGCCCTCCTGCAACGGATGTTTGTTCTTCTCCGACAATTGTTGCTCTTGCTGCTGCTGTTGCGATGGAAGAAACCTTTTCCTGTCCTAATTTCCAAAAAGGGAGTGGCTGTTTCTTTAAAGCTTGGAAACTCCGGGGATTCCATAAAATCTGTGTGCGATCTCCAAATTTCGTGAGCCGCCCGATTGGAGTACAACTGTGTCAATCCGCGGGGAAGGGGGGGGGGGTGTTTAGGTCGAAAGAAAGAAGCCCCCCCCCCAATTTCCTCTCTGGTCATTCCCACCTCCTCTTGCACTGTGTCCGTAGAGCTGTTTTGCCTTTTCAAATCCCAAAAATCCACTTCGGAGCATTCCCTCGACTCAATGGCCAACGTTGACGCCAAATGATACTGAAAATGGGCAGGGAAAAGGGGTTTGAATGTTTTAAGATTTCGGTTAATTAACAAAAAATTAAAACAGTAAAAGTCATAACATAACACCTTCGGGTCGCTTAAATGTGATCCGAGAAGAGAACAACTGTCCTCGAACTGTTCGGTTAAGTTGTCTTGCAAAAAGTGATGACTCCAACTCAACACATTGAAGGCCACCCGAACTGGTTCCGTAAAACAGTCGACTTTACTACAAAATAGAGGGAGAATCGTTGAATTCAAAACAAAAAAATCGGACATGGAACAAAATACGACAGCGTCGCCCTTCTCGGCCCTTAAACTGCCGTCAGTATGTGGCAAAATGCGACCGTAAGCGCTTGTTCCGTCGCGCAGGCAAAGAATTACGCCCAAGCGACGATTCTTGTCGTTTGAGTCCACTTCGATTCTGAGCAGAATGCCCCATTCCGTCGGTTTGCTTGTGGTGGCCAACAAATGGGGAGGAAGAAGCTGTGAGGGCCCGGGGAGGCCAATACTAAGCGGATCAGCGTTGATCTGGAAGAAGGAGAGACAATGAGCAAAAAATATTACTTCCCAAAAGACGGCACGTTTTTAAAATGTCCAAGCGGAAAATTCAAAAATTCCGGGCAAAATCCAATCAAAACTTTATGAACGAGCTTTTTAACATGGTAAAGAACTGTGGTCCCGTCGGGAAAAAACAAAAGTTTAAATGCTTGTTTTCTAAAATGGGATAAGCAAATTCATGCATCCTGAACGATTTTGTTACAGAAAATCGATTTTGAAGAATTTTGTTACTGAAATTGTTTGAATTTTGGTCCGGGGTTCGAAATCGAGTCGAATTTTGTCCGTCGGGATCACACTTCTTTACCGTTGCCAACTTTTTATCTCAAATCATATCGCGCAAACTTTCAGAGCAGTCTTAATTATACAACTTTAAAATCGTCCACAGAATCGAGTGACCATTGCGGTGGCTTTAAAGCGGCTCCAGATTGGTCAACAGTTCTGAAAAAAAGGAAGTCGCACAAAGCGGGGGCGCTTTTTGAAATTTAAATCAGTTCTCTATGGCCGATTGACTCCGCTGAGCCTCCCCACAAAAACTTTTAACGACTTAAGTTTTCAGGAAGTAATACAAACAATGTCAGAAACGCATGGCATTGTTCGTCCTCTCGGGCACCCAATTCGATGAGTCGCTTTGCATTCACATTAATTTTGACGGCCGATTTCAATCTCGGAGAATAAAGTTCAATTTCACTTCTTTCTTCGGCTGATTGTGAGGCGGTTAAAGCTCTCTTCCACTTGCAGCCAAAAACTGCGAAGTTTGGAATGAAAAAAACCGGAAGATAAATCTGAAAAATAATTAATTTTAATATTTAAAATTCCTAAAATTTATGTTCTGCCAGAAAAGTTGTGAATATCGGGCATTCCTTGCCTGAATTGCTTCTCTTCGCTTTCCCCCCTTAAGCGCACGCTCCACTCGTCTCGACGACAGCCTTTTCTCCACCGCCTTCCAGCTCTGGTCCCCGTCCTCTTTCAGCTCAAATCGATACCAAGTGTCCATTCGCGCCCCGTTGAACTCAGGACGCGCTTCTATCGCGCTCAAATCGTCTTCGTAAAGCATCAAACATGCGCCATCTTTTACACTAACACAAAGCGCAAAACGGCACAATTTTACTGCCATTTCAATTCCAGAGGCTGTAAATTGAAATGTTTAAGGCCGTATTCGCAGCTGTTTTTAATTTGAGAAGAAATATAAATATTTGCAACTTTTGGCGCCTCTTAATAACAAAAAAGAACGCAGAGGGAGGGGAGGGGGAAAGAACGATTGGAGAACGTCCGAATAGTTCGGCACAATTATCTCCCGCAGGTTTTGGCACTGAAAAGTAGTCGGAAGCAGCCCCAAAGATTGGAGAGGGAATTTTTTTAGAAAATTTAAATCGTTAGTAAACAAACAAATTTATAAATTTGGCGATTTGTCACTAAAATCACAATGGGCCAAGTAAGACCCACGAAAATTGTGCCCAATTTGGCACTTGTACATACCTACATAAATGTTACGGTAAATTTTGGAAATCGGTAAAGTCCGGAATTTCCCGTGATATTTTGGAAATGCTAAAATTTACCTGGAATTCCGGAATTTATCGATTTTCAAAATTTCCCGTAACATATAGACGAGGGAGGGTCAATTTTTGGTTTGGTCCTTCTGCATTTTACGCGTCCCATCAAAAATTACGCATCCCAACGAGAAAATTAAGGTTTTGTAAATAACTATTTGAAAATGGAACAGGTCCATTTGATCAGCCGCCCTCGCTATAACATGTAAGGCTCCATTGTTATAATTTTTCAACGTTTCAATTGAAGACTTTTGTTTAATTTAGGCATCACTTCACTGACCGGTTTTATATCGAGCCAATTATGACAAGAGGTTACGCCGACGCTCCCACACTTGGCTTTAATTTGGAGATTGATCGCTTTGCTGGCGAACTCCAACTCAGTTAGTTTATTATTTATTCCAATGCTTTTCAATTGTTCTTTTCCGTTCAGATCTTAGCAATGCGCGAATTCCGCTCGACAGTACGAACGTGCAGCCAATTGACGGCCTGCTCGGTATCATTCAGTTGGTCTCCGGGCCCTATTTGATCGTCATCTCCAGTTCCGTCAGCGTCGGCACTTTGAACGGATCGGAGATTTACCGGGTCACCAGCACTGAACTGATCCCTTTCCGCACAAGCAACGCCCATTTGAACGAACAAGAAGTATACGAACAGCCAAAGAGTTCTGGATTTAAAAAAACGTTCAAATTTTTAAAAAATGAATGATTTTATTTCACTTTTTATTTTGAATTTTTTAAGCGTCGTGCCAACCAAACTTTTGTGGAAATGCTTGAAAGTGTGCTCAGAACCGACGCATTTTATTACTCTCTTCGTATGGACCTTTCACACACGTGTAAGCACTAATTGTTTTCGTATATTTCAAAGACGACATAATAGAGGTTAATCGATCGTCAAACGATTTCCGTCAAGAAATGCCAAAAAATCTTTTTCCTTTTCGCAGTGCAATGGCTCTCCGAAAATGGGACGCCCGATTTCCATCAGCAGCCGTTGCTGCACCGAGTTGACCGTCATTTTGTGTGGAATGCGCGACTTTGTGCTGCCTTCGACACCGCCGAGGTTTGTTTTTTTATTTTTCCATTGGAATTGGGAATTTAGGCTTCGGAAAGTAAAATTTACTCCACGAAAAAACCCAACAAAAACAAAAATTTTTTTTGGCGGTCTATCAAATCGTTTAACTTTCAAAAAGTTCCTTCCGGTCTTTGGTCGTTTTCGAAAATCAGACTTTTGTCGTCGTCTCTTTAGAACTATTTAACCGTTATTTTATTTTGCACAGCTTTCCTCTTTTGCCATTCCGCTTATCCACGGCTTTGCCGGCATCCGGCAATGCAATGTCAACGGCCACCGCTTCAAATTGGCACTGATTTCACGTCGATCCGTCCAACGGTTTTTTTTTTGTTATTTTAATTAAATGTAAAAAAAAACATTCAATTTTCAGTGCCGGCGTTCGCTTTTACACCCGGGGCCTCGACCAGGAGGGCAATTGTGCCAATTTTGTGGAGAGTGAACAAATCGTCGAATTTGACACGGCCATTGCCCCAGGCCCACAAGTGCAACAGCGACATTTGGCTTCTTTTGTGCAGGCAAACTTTTTGAATCAATTTTGGGGCCGTTTGATTTGTATTTTTGTTTCAGTTTCGTGGTTCCATCCCGGTGTTTTGGACTCAACGGCCCAACTTTGAATGGCAGTCTGACCCGAGCGTTTTGCCGGAATTGAACGACCAATTCTACAGAGCTCATCTGAACGTACTGTTCAATCGATATGGAAGGGACGCGTTGAACGGATTGCCAAGAGCAATTGTATAATGAATTTTCTTCTGAATTTAAAAGAGAAATTCAGCGCCACCGGTTTTTTTTTTTTTTGTTAAGGTAATTGTTAATCTGATCAACAAACACGGACGTGAAGAAATTTTGGGCAGACAATTTCGCTCGGTGGCACAAAGGGTAAACTTTGACAATGTCCGATGTGTGCACTTTGACTTCCATCACCATTGCCGAACGCTGAATTGGGACAGATTGGGGTTGTTAGTGAACGAAGTGGAGTCGGACGTTCGACGCTTTGGGTGAGCCCTATTCATTCCATACAATAAATTTGTCTTTTTCCTCTAATTAAATTTAAGTTTGTTTCGGCACGCCTTCATTTTAAACAATTTGCCATTTTCAGCTTTTTCCTGGCCAAATTGGAGCGTCAAAATCAAAATGATGCTGATTTTCATGAAACGGCGCGTGCCGTCGGTCAAAGACGGTTTCAGAACGGATTCTTCCGAACAAATTGCATGGAGTAGGCGCAACCCAAATTATTTATTGTATTCTTCCAATTTCAGCTGTTTGGACAGAACAAATGTTACACAGTCACTTTTGGCCATTGAATCGTTACGGTAACATTTGGCCTGTTTCATCTTTCTATTTATTATCATCAGCTACCAATTGCAACATTTTGGCATTCTGCCTCAATTGGCAACAAATTTTAATGCTTGGCCTGGATTTGTATACACCTTCAAAAACTGTAATTTTTTTTTGGTTTTTAAAACAAAATTAAAAACGATTTTCATTTAATTAGTGTGGGCCGATAACGGGGATGACTGTAGCAAGCAGTACTCCGGAACGCCCGCTCTAAAGGTCTTTTTTCAATTTAATTAGGCTTGAAACCTTGTCGCCGCATGAACTTATTAATTCGGTCTTTTTTTGAACAGTCGGACTACACGCGAATTGGAAGACGTACAATGAGCGGGCTGTTGCGGGACGGTTTTAATGCACTTGTGCGCTATTGGAAGAACAATTTAAGTGACGGGTACAGACAGGTCGGTTGCGCGGTTTGGAGTCCCAGGAGAGGGAAAACCTATTTTTAAATCTTTTAGGATGCGATTAATCTGTTCCTTGGGAATTATGTCGTCGATCGGCACAATTTGCCGGAACGTGTGGACCATTCGTTGCTCAATTCCGACCCAAGTGGCGTGGCATTTGCGTCTTTTATTATCTCATTTGCGATGACAGTGCTTTGTCTGCTAGTCTCCGGTAATTTAAGTTTCCCCCCCACCCCCGCAATTTTCTTAATTTTCAGAGAGTTGGTTCCCCGCGTTGTTCTGGCTTTTCTTGGTTATTGTCGTGTGCGTCTTCATCTCTATGAACGGGGACGACTTTGCCGACCGTCCCAAGCTTTTGTAACACAAAACAGCGTCGATAACGAACGGACGGCGGCGGTGGACCGGGACCTTTTTATGCCATTGCGATATATACTACTAGTAATATGCCGTTTGAACTCCAAAATAAATAAATAAAATTGTTCGGCCTGTTTTCGAACGGTTTATTCTGTCTGTTGTGATTTATGTGGTGTTACAGTATATAAAATGTTATGCATTTCCGATCGGATTTTCCTCCCCCCCCCCCCCCCCATAAAATTGGTTTCTCAGTTCTTAATCCATTCGTTTGTTAATCATTTTATATTCGGTGTGAACAGAGCTTTTTTTGACAATATTTTAGTAAAAATTTTTGAACGCTGATTTGTGAGTAACGGGGATGTTCCCATTCCCCGGATTGGTCAATGATTCTACGCCATGGGCTATTTACTCCGACGAGAACTCAGCCATTAAGCCACAAAAGTCTCCTCCCACTATTTTTTGGCATTGGGCCAGCAACCCTCTTTCTTCGTTCGCGGCACAATGGACGCCCCCCCCTCAATTACCCCCCCCCCCCATTCCTTTTCCCCCTCCTCTCATTTCTGTTGCCCGAAATCGCGTCGTCCGTCGGTCCATCAGCCCAAAACTCTGAATTTCATTATCTTAACCGGCCGTTCTCTGTGTCTCATTCTTTTCCTTTCTCTCTTTTCCGTTCGCACTCTTTCCCCCCCCCCCCACTCGCCCCCCATCCCCCGAAGGGACGAAAACGAAGCCAAGCCATGTGCGAATATTTTGGCGGGCGTCCCTTTTCACCACTCCCTCCCTCTTCATTTTGTCTTGCTCTGACTGCTGCCCCTCCATTATCCAATTCCCTTCCTAAGTAAGGTAAGAGCCCGGGGTTTTGTTCGAATTTGCCGTCGGAAGGACTTTTTCAAGGAGTTCAGGCCGTGGAATCCTTTGACTAAATGCCGACTTTGCGAATTTAACTTTTGGTTGCCTCGACGAATTCTCCGACAACGTTTAATATTTTAAATTTCATTATAATCGTTTCGTTCCTTTCAATTTCCTCAATTGAAAGTGACCCTCAAACCACCAGAGAGAGCAAATGATTCTAATTTAATGATGGATGGGGGGGGATAATCGTCAAATCGCCGTCATTCTTTCCCCCCCCCCCCCATTTTCCAAATATTCTCGCCGTCCACCGACGGCCTCCTCACAATTTTATTGAATTTAATCGCAAATTCCTTCACTCAAAGTTTGGGTTCGGTTGCCCTTCAATTTTAATTTTAGACGAAATTTGTCGACTTCATTTTGATGCAATTAATAAATTCTTACATAAAATAAAAGCACAGAAAATTCGACACCAACAACAATAAAATACGAACAAAAGTTAATTAATTCCAAAATGGTCAGTTGATAAATATTTCCCAAAAAAAAATCTCACAGAAAATCATTTGAATTGAGAGAATAATTATTTTGAAATTTTGGATATTTTATTTTTAAGTCACCGAAAAAGCGGACGCCTTCGCGCGGCCGTCCACCGGGACGTCGCAGCGTTTCGCAGGGCCGTCGACCGCAAAGCGCGTCGCGAAAGGTCGCGGCGACCAAAGCGACCGACCAATTGAAGCGAACGCGCGAATTGAAGTCGAAATCGCCGACCAAAAAGAAAACGACGACCGCCGCCAAAGTGACGCCCACCGTCAGCAAAGTGCCGACGCGAAAAGTGCCAGAATTTTCACACAATTTTAGTGATCAGTGCCTGCCCGTTTCCGATTCAAAAACTCTGATCGCTCGCTATTCCTTAGATTTGATTGGAATTAAACGTTTTGATGATTAGCCCCTCCCCATGTTCTAGAAAGGCGCGTTCAAATCAAATGGCGAATTGTAATAATTAATTATTTAAAAAATGCCCTTCTTAGGTGGCCACCGCCCCCGCAATGCACCGACGCAGCAGAAGCCCGGCGAGAAGTAGCCAAAGACAAGCGAAGGCGAGCGCATCGTTTGTCGGCAAAAGCATCCCAAATTCTCACGGTGCCTTCGGCAAATTCACTCAAACATCTTTCTGTTGATCTCCAGGAATTCCCCACGTGAATGCGATCACTGTCTCCACCTCCTCCTCGTACGCCTTGATGTCCTCCCCGTCGCCCGCCTCCGTCGGCCGTCCCTCGCCCCCGCAACTCCGTTCGCGCATCACCGCCGCACACAACGAACACCAACAGAAACTGTCGCCAAGAACGACAAAAACGATGGGTGCCAAAGGGACGGAGGGATGGCGAGTGGTGGAGGCACTCAAAGCGACGCCCGGGGCGATGGGCAGACAAATGGACAAACTTGGAAAATCCCTGAAGGGGGTGAGGGATTATGGAAATAATCCATAAATCCCCCAACGCTTTGTTAGGGTCCACGGCCTTTGCTGAAGCGCACGGGCGTCCATTTGCGACGGCATTGGAAGTACTGGCTGCTGATGTTTGTGCTTCTGTTGCTGGGCGCGTTCCTCTACAAGTTCCAGCGGGAAGTGCTCAAAAATGTGCAGCAAACGCGCAAACAAATGGTGGACTTCGTCAACGAGCAGTACGAGCAGAAGCGCCAAATCTTCGGGTGAGCGTCGCCACTCACTGGGAGGCAGACGGCCACCGCGGGTCGGTAGTGTTCGTCAATGAATGAGCAATGAGTCGTTGTTGATCCTCCGGAAACTCCAAATTTGGCATCAGAAAATCGGATGCATAGAAATTCATTTTCCGAAAATTTGCCAAAAATTTTAATTTGCCAATTAAAAAGATAAGGAAGGCACCACAAACATTCATTTTGTAGTGAACAATGGCAACAGGCGATGGACGCGATGGAATGGACCCGTCAAAAATACCTCTCCGAATACACCGAACAACGACAGTCTCTCCCTGCAGGCAAAGGACGCCAAATTCCCTCCACCAATCCGTCCCCCCGGGGGAACGAATCGCCTCCGGAAACCAATACCAATTGACACTAATGAGCACGGCACCTCTTTGACTCCATTTTTTGAATTTAATTTTGACCGCCCCTATTTTGGAGAGGGCAAAGAATTTTCGATTTTAGGGTAAAAACTTTGTATTTGATTCCTCTCTTCGTATGATTCCCCCACAGCCATTCTTTCCATTCAATTTTGTGTCTTAATTAATTCATTTTCTCTTTTAAACACTCAAATTCGGCAAAATTCACAAATTTCGCCATTTGTGTGCGAGGACACGTCGATGCCAATAAAATGTGTACAAAAATTCACGAAATGTAATATTTTTTATTTATGATTTTGTTTAAATGGCACCGATTGGATTTGTTTAAAAAGCGAACATTTGGCGACGGAATAAAAAAAAGTCCTTTCGGTGCCATTATCTTTTTATAAATTATAATAATTATTTTTGTCCTAATTTTGTCACTTTTGCCCAAACTCTTAACAACAACTTTTTGTATTCCGCCGCCATTTTCTCTGTTAAAAAAACAATCACTTATTGGGTAAGGCAATAAAACTTCAAAAAAGCATTTGGAAATGCAATAAATGTTTTATGTAATGCTCGGCTTAAGGCGATCAATTTTATAAATTGAATTTAAATGCAAAATTAAACTTTTTATGGAAATTGAATTTACGGCTACCGAACGGCGCGAATTCAGACCGGTCCGAATATACAGACAGAACGGGACAATAACTTACTTCAAACCTAACGGCTTCAGCCATTCTTAAAGTCATTCGGAAGCTCTTAATGAGTTGATGATACCATTAAGCTAATGCTTTTTGATTTGACAAATATCAAAAAAGTTATGGCCATTTTAAACTTTTTTTAGGTTTCTGACCATAACTTTTTTTAGATTTGTTCAATGGCGAAGCTTTAGCTTAAAGATTGTTTCAGCTCCTCGAGAGCTTTCGAATGACTTTAAGAATGTCTGTGTCCGGTTTTGGATTCGCCGAATTTGCAGCGAATTTTAGAACTTCTGAATTTCAAATGCCATTTTGGCGAAAGACTTTCTGTCTTTCCCACTCCGACCGAAACTTACGCCCTTCTCGCCGCTCCGTCCGTCCCGTCCCGGAATGTTTTGGCATTTTAATTTCGTCACCGCCGTGCCGTACCCCCCAATTCCAATCAGGCCGAAACGAGTGCAATATTATTTATTGTGCCATGCCTTCGCAAATATGGCAAACGTCTTAGCCTGACTGACTGAGAGGTGTTTTGCCTTTCGTTGTGTTTGTTCTGTTGCGTTTGGAGAGAATATAATAACAAAAAAAAAAAGGAATTATTGATAAAATAAATAAATATAATAAAATTATATGTTGCATTGGCAACAGCGTAATTTTGGAGGATTTCTTAAAAATTGTGATCAAACATTGGGGGAAATTCATCGGCAGATTCACCGGGCCATCGTCCCCCCCCCGTCCATTCCATTTTGCGTGGGTGGGACTTCTGAGAGGCCCAACCCAAAAACCGGTTCGACTCCGTCGCGCAATGATTGGGTTCCGATCGGCGGATGAATGAAGTTTTATTCGATAAGAAAAGGGAAAAAAACGAAATTCTGTTTTCGTCTTTGGGGGCACAGTCTGTTAAAAACTGCAGCAGAAATCATTTGGAAATATTTTTTAGGCCGACAATTATTGTGGCCGCCCCAATGGACGGGGGGGGGCGCAATTTATTGAAACGGATGGAAATTGCTTCAAAGTTCCAAAAGAATTCTCAAATCCCCCAAAATCATTTAATTCTTTTTGGAAATTCAAGCAAAAATAGATATTCAGTTTTTGAATTGGTTTCAATTTAACAAAAAAAAAAGTGTCTCCGTTTAAAATGATAAGAGAAATTTTTATACGTTTTGGCGTCAATAACTCAATTAAATTCATTAACGCGCAATTGGCGATGGAAAGAATTGGGGGGGGGGGGGGAATTTTGGGAGACTTTCGGTGGGGGGTCTTTGGAAAATTGAATTGACAGCTGCTTGGACTGCTTGAAGACGCCCATTAAATTGAAATTATTTATTTTTTGTGCCATGAAGCCCAACCCAATACAGCACAAAGAATGAGAAAAAAAAGATTATTTCGGCATATTTTTGGTTTAGGCTTTGTTGTTTTGAATAAATGCATTTGTGGGGGTCGAAAAGGTGTTAAATGGCCACCAGCAACACAGCGCAGCCTCTCTTTTATCATAATTTGGCGCGGTACGGGGAGTGATGAGCCATTTGTGGCTATTTAGGACGACGAGTTCCTAAAAAAGTATTGGGGGGGGGGGGGAGCCGGTGGAGAAGCCAACGAGGGGGGGGGATGAGAAGAAATGGGGAAAAGGGGGGGGGGTAAGGTGGGGAAGAAACTGGCTGGGATTTGGGGGGATGGACCCGCGCGCAATTGCAATTACGGGGCAATGTATTAATTCCAGGGAGGGGGGGGGGGAAGACGGACGGGTGAGTGCATGGAAGACGCGGGCGGGGGGGGGGGGGTGGCGGAGGCGGAGGAGTACAGGAAGCCGGTTTGCGGATCAACAGAAGGAGGGAGGGGAGTTGCACAACAACCGGATGGAAGGAATTGTGAAAAGGCTGTCGATGAGTGAGAAGAGTTGGGCACGGGGGAGGCGAAGGAATAAACGCGTCGGAGGATGGACCCGGCGGCAGGCGATTTAGACGGACGAAAAGGCCGCTTTTTGCTTGTTCACAATAATAAACGGGGGGGGGGACGCATTGTCAATTTGCCCCCCTAAGGGACGTGTTTTTTTTTGCTTTTTTGTCATTCAATTAGCGAGCCCCCGTGGGATTGGACCCTATTCTGATTAGGTCTCCGACCAGTTTAATCGTTCAACCCCGCAGGGGCTTGACCCAATTCATCGTCCATAGTAAGCCCCCCCCCCCCATAAATGATTCAGATTAGCCGAAAATTGGACCAAAATTGGGAATATTCGAATTAATGCCACAGATTCCGTTCACATAAATTTCTAAATCCAAAATAGCGGAACATAACTGATCAAATCTGGTACATTTCCATAGCCGAACAATAAGAAAATGAATTTTAAATCTCAAAATGCCTTTCGCTTCTGACGAAGAAAAATGTTTCCTATGGTCTGAAGATTTTCATTATTTAATATGTCCACCCGAACTTTTTGAAGCTTCTGTTGGTTGCTCTGTTCTCTTTGGTCGGGTTGGGGCTGTGTTTGACTGAGGCCGACTGATCGCCGCGGGGGAATTAAAGAAAGAAGCGACGACATTTTCTGCCAACGTTTCCCATTGTCACGGGTCGCGTTTAAGCGGCGGTTCCGCCACACTTTTTTGACCGTACATTCAGTCGAACATTCGTTTAGAGGGGGGGGAGTGGAACTAAATGCTTTGATCGGAGTGAAGAAGTTCGAGCGAAGACCCTTCTGTCTCCATTTTGCTCATATTATATCACATTTTAACATGCAAATACCAATAAACGATAGATATAATATAAGTGATCGGGGAATCCTTCGGTCTGCTTGATCAGGGGCCTATTTCAATTGTGTCATTCTCCAATATTGATCATTGATATGATACGCATTTCGTATGCGAAATTCCTGTTTCATTTAACCGCCCATGATATGTCATGTCGGGGCATCATATACCTCCTATCTATGTACGAATTCGGAATTTGAACTGATTTGTTTCGAGGAATAAAAGATTAAATAATTTGTTGTTTTTTTTTGCGTATAGTTTTTTAAACCAAAATTCTAGTAATAAAATTATTTTAATCCAGGGGTGCCATTTGTCCTTATTTATAAGATTTGTCCTTATTTGAGGGGTGCCAAATCTTATAAATGTTAAAGGTCCTTATTTATAAGATTTGTCCTTATTTGAGGCCTTCGTCCTTATTTTGTTCTTATTTTTCGATTTTTGTGAAGATTTTCATAATATTTTGATCCAATTTTCAAAAATAGAAAATTTCGATGCGAATTGGACCAATTTTCGTTAAAAATTGAGTCAAAATTCCAAAAAATCTTCTCGGCGGCGCCTATCGGCACCGCCGAAAAAGCCTAAAAAAATTGCCGTATTTTTTAAATTTTTGTTGCAAATCTCTTAACAAATTGAGTCAAAAATTCAAAATTTTCTCGGCGGCGCCTATCGGCACCGCCGACCCCCCCCCCCCCCCACTAAAGCAAAATTCGCAAAAAATTGCTTTTTTGAAAATCCATGGGAGCAATTTCCAAGCCCGAATTGTTGAGAAAAATTGTCGATGTCGAAAAATATGGTTAAAAACTCACATTTCTTGCAAAAAATAAAATTTATTGCATTTTTGAACATTTTGTAAAGTGACCTTATTTTTGAAAGCAAAATGCCAGCAAAATCTTATTTTTGACCTTCACTGTCCTTATTTTGCAAAATTTTCGATGGCACCCCTGTTTTAATCTCATTTTCGAATTTGGAAAGCGTATTTTTCGTGAAAGGGGTATTGGTTACGGTAGTGGGAGAAATCATATATAGAGAGAGAGAGAGTATCCATTCATTATCCATGCCCGTTCGCCTTTATTCGCGGACCCGGACGATTGAGTGTGGTGGCCAAGTTTAGGCGGAGTATAACTTTTTTTTCAAACAATTAAATCGAATTAATTTGATATCATTCGAAGCTCCAAGTCAGTGGATATTATCTGTAATTAAGAGTTAAGCGATTAGAGTTGCTTCAAAAAAGTTGTAAGCCGCCACACTGACAAATGAGTTATGCCGGAAATAGGACCCAATGGCCGACACTCAATTGTCACAGGCCCTCCGTCCCCGTGAGGGGAGGGCACAGCGAGGACAGAGGGAACCATTCATTCATTCCATCGATTGTTTCATTCGTTCTTTTGCCTTCTCTTTTCTCTCCACCTCAACTTTCACTCCATTTTTGTGTGTATTGGTGCTAAAATCCATTTTCTAAGTTCTTGGCCACTTCTCTCGCCTCCTTTAATCATTAATTAAATTGTAATGGATGCAACCAAACGGCGATTGGCGAAGGTTCGCCGCTCCGAACATTTTGTTTTTGTTTCAATAACTCATTCATTTTATAGGAACTCACCCAAATGTTAAAAGAGCCTCCAGCAGGTTGCAATCTTGTTGAAATGCTGTTCACGTGGACCAAAAAGCTTGAAAATCCAAAAAAAAGTCTCCTTTAAATACACTGAGACAAAACAACCTCGTTGAAATGCACAGAACCCTATTTTTTTGCCTTTTTGGGGATCCAATGAACAGCAGTTTTGCTTGATTTTTTCATTTTTGTTGTATAACTTTTTAGGCGTTCGTTTTATGCAAGAGCAAGAGGGTCAGGCGGGTTCGAATCTGATGTGTTGGGGTCTCATTCTTGAGGGGGCCAGGTGGGAAATTTATAAATTTAATTGAAAGGGCGCGGGTACAAAACGGCAATAGGAAATTTAAAAATCTTAGCCTTTCAGAAACACCGTGTACGAGGGCGAAATCTTTCAGCTGCAGTTCAGATTCGACGACGATTATCCGTTCTCGCCACCGGAGGTTTTATTTTCAGAAAGTTTTTTTTACATAAATTTGGCCATTTCAGGTTGTTTTTACGGGCGAGCACATTCCGGTGCATCCTCACGTGTACTCTAATGGCCACATTTGCCTGTCAACGCTCAGTGACGATTGGACGCCCGTATTTTTTTTTTGGAATAATCGTTTTTTTGGAATATTAAAAACCTCAGGCTCTCAGCACCTCGTCGGTGTGTTTGTCCATTCAGTCGATGCTTTCCAGCTGCAAAGACAAAAAGCCCCCACCAGATAATGGTGAATAATGCTTTTACATTTCAAATATTAAACTGTATTTCCTCCAACAGCGATATATGTACGTTCATGCAACAAAAACCCGAACAAAACTCGTTGGTGGTTCCACGATGACAAAGTCTGAGCGAAGATGCGGCATTTTTTGTCCCCTGTATTCCCTTTTCTCTCCCTCACCGATGATGATTTGATTATGTCTTTTTTTGATCAGATTCATGGAGTTTTTGCTCTCTTCGGGTCATTTAGAAATTGTGTTTGAAACACTTCCCATTGCTTTTTGGCAATTATCGTTTAAATGTGTGCTTTTTGGTTTAATTCCTTATCTGAATGGAGGTGTTTTTTGTATTAAAAATCGACCCAATTTGTGCATACTGCCAACTCAATTCTTTAGCACCCAAAAAATCTCGGCTCTACTTCAGTTTATGCGTCCAGAACTGACTTAAAACTTAGGTAACCGATTCATACATTCTTAAAGCCATTTGAAAGCTCTCGAAGAGCTGAAGCTATTGTTAAGCTAAAGCTTTGTGATTGGACGAATATCAAAAAAGTTATGATCAGAAACTTTAAAAAATAAAGCTTTAACTTGACAATGGCTTAGCTCTTCGAGACCTTTCGAATGGCTTTAAGAATGTATGAATCGATTGTTTGATTGGACGCATAAACTGAATAGAGCCAAAATCTCTTCATTTCAAATTTTGTATACAAAAAAATGGCAAGATTTCTTTGTAATGCATATGTATATAAAAATAACAATAAAGGAAAAGTCTAAAAAATGTAAATCAAGAGATATTCATTGGTGCTGAAATGTCCGTCCTTTTCCCATTAGGTGGTGAAACGTCCGATTTTGGCTTAGATGAGATGGGATGTCACGTACTGTCCATTTGGGCAATTCCCCTTTTTGTTAAATGTCGAATTAAATTTAGCTTTTTACCGAATCCACAATATTCATAACGCTTGCGATATTATCCAAATGGACAGGATCAACCGGCGGTTGGCGAAGGTTCACAAAAAATGTTCTTTCAAAACTCGCGGTATTTGTTTTAGGAACTCACTGAGCTGATAACGGATCCTCCAGCAGGTTGGATTTTGGTACTTTTGTATTATATTTTGCTCCATTTTAGTAACTTTAAGAATTGAAAATCCCCGTTAATCGGTGTTTAATCCAAGACTTTTTAATTAAATTTAATCTACATTTTTCTTTTTTAGGCATTCGTTTTTTGCAAGAGCAAGAGGGTCAGACGAATTCGAATCTGATGTGTTGGACTCTCATTCTTGAGGGGGCCAGGTAACAGTTTCTGCTTTCCTTACACTTGACAAAAATGAGTTTGTTTTGTCATTTCAGAAACACCGTGTACGAAGGCGAAATCTTTCAGCTGCAGTTCAGATTCGGCGACGATTATCCATTCTCGCCACCGGAGGTTTTATTTTCACAAAATTGCGCATAAAATTTGGACATTTTCAGGTTCTTTTTACGGGTGAGAACATTCCGGAGCATCCTCACGTGTACTCTAACGGCCACATTTGCCTGTCAATTCTCACCAGAAATCATTGGACACCCGTACTATTTATTTTACTCGACTAAACTTTTTTAATTTTGGAAAAACTCAGGCTCTCACCGCCTCTTCCGTTTGTCTGTCCATCCTGTCGATGCTTTCCAGCTGCAAAAAGAAAGAGCGACCGCCAAACGACGGTAGGGACAGCTAATCGTTTAAAAAGAGGGAATTAATTTCAAATTTAAGCTGCTTATGTGCGATACGCTCCCAGTAGTCCGAGCCAAACCCAGTGGTTTTTCGATGATGACAAAGTCTGACAATTGAAAATGAGCGGCAGCGGGTGCATTATCTATCTTCTCGTCATGTCATCCCCTTGCTTTATCTCACTATTCGACAATGCCTTTTTATAATACTCAACCCATCAGAGCTGTTAATTTCAAACGATCGGTCAGAGTGCCCTTTTCCAATTGGAAACATCTGGAAATCCTTTTTTTAGTGGAATTGAATGATTAAAAAGTGAAAAATGGTTACATTAGAAAAACAAACTCAGATTCGCATTATTTAACTAGTAAAAACTTAAGGGAAGGGCATTCGAAAAGTTTTAAACTGTCTCCAAACGGCAAAGTTAATGTGTATTGCAACTATTCACTTACAATTATTTCTTCTCATTTCTTTCGCTCTTCTTTTTATGTGTGATCTCCTGAAAAATGAGTTTTTTCGCAGGAAAAATGGATAAAAAGATTTAACTTATGCATTAGATTTTCTTTTGGATGGATCGAAGTATTTCAAACTTTGCAATTTTGGTACTGATTGTGAGACTGTAAAATTCGGTTGGTTCTGAAACAAAGTTAATGTGTATTGCAACTATTCACTTACAATTATTTCTTCTCATTTCTTTCGCTCTTCTTTTTATGTGTGATCTCCTGAAAAATGAGTTTTTTCGCAGGAAAAATGGATAAAAAGATTTAACTTATGCATTAGATTTTCTTTTGGATGGATCGAAGTATTTCAAACTTTGCAATTTTGGTACTGATTGTGAGACTGTAAAATTCGGTTGGTTCTGAAATGGCCTTTGCCCCCCCCCCAGCAAGCATGAACTGCTCCAGGGCGGGGAATTCGAATAATGGATTTTTCTGTTTAAATTTTTATTTCCTTTTAAGAAATGTTTACATTCTCTTCACCACTTTCAAGGGCGTTTTGGCGTTCCACATGCGGGCATCACCCGCTACTTCCATTAATGGAGGGGTTTTTATGTCCGACCTTTGGGCTCGGCGGCGTGTGCCAAACGCGGGGGCGAAAGCGCAACAAAAATAAAAATGTTTCGAAGGTAAAGTTTTTTGAGGTTTCGGTGAATGTAAATTCATTCTGGCAATCATGTGGAATTGCGGTCCGGCGAAAAATTTTTTTAACAATTTCAAATGCATGTTTTCTGGGGTAAAAATATGCGTAGAACACGAATCTGAGCTCGGATTTGCGAATTTCGAACCACGGACCCGAATTCGAACAATTTTTCTAAATTCTAGGCACGTAAAAAATAATTTATGCATGGACACAAAAAGGTTAAAACCTTCAAAAATGCACCAAACGTTTGTAATGATGAGAAAACAAAACAGTTCAATCGTTAACGGGGTCGAAACCCGAAAAAAAAGTTACATTTTGAACTTTAGAAAAATGTTTGAATTCGGGTTCGGTTTTCGACATTCGCAAAATCCGAGCTCGGATTCATGTTCTACTCATTTTTTCACCCTAGAAAACATACATTTAAAATTTTAAAATTTTCGGGAGGGGGGCAAAAAGTCGATTCTTAGGGGTATATTTTTTCCTTTTTATTGCATTTTTGTTAGGCAATTTTTGCACAAAATGCTTGATTTCTGGTTTCCCGTGTTTTAATTGATATTTCAGGCCGAGAGATTGAAACGGAGACAGCTCAAAGAGGAAAGGGAGGCGGAGAAGAAGCGATTTAACTTTATGGAACGCATTCAAATGCGAAATGCGCAGGGAAGGTGAGTCGCTTTTTGTGAGTGATTTCTCGAGCAAAATTCTCGCTTTTAGTCATTGTTTTAAATGGAAATAAATCGATGGGTCGCATCGAATTTTTGCCCAAAAAATTTAACTTAATTTTTCAGCAGTTCCATTTCTCTGAAGGACATCGGCCGTTACGATGCGGTGAAGCTGGAGGAGGAGGCTAAGAAAAATGATGACCAACTGCAGCTGATGCCCATTTTTGGCATTTGTACGACCGAACATATGCACTCGCAATTTTTGCCCCTCGCGACGGCATTGGTAAGGGAGGGGCGGGTGGGGGGGGGACATTGAATGGAACAAAAGTCGACCAAATCGAGTCGAACAAACAAAACCAAGACCACCGAACTGACACCCCCGTCCGCCCTTTAGGCGTACATCCGTCGCACGCATTCCCCGTCCATTTACGGCAAATCGGACCCGTTGCTGCAGCTGCGCATCGAACTGAACATGAGCACGGAAAAAGCGGTGCTTTTTTTTTAAATGTCTGATGGTGCCGACGCGCTGCCGGATAAAAATTGAACCTTTTTGAATAAAAGAATTGGTCTGGTCTCAAAATTTGTGCACAAATATTTGCTTTTGTCTGATCTTTCTAACCGCGGGGAGGACTTTCGGTCAATGAACTAATTTTTGTTAAAATATGCGTTTAAAAAGCAAAAAATGGACAAATTGCAGACGAAATTTGTGCCCGACTCGCGCCAACTCATCGTTCTGCCCCATCCCTTCAAACACTCCGAAAAGCGTACCATTTTGGCATTTGCCGGCACCAAAGAGCTCCAATCTGAGGTGATGACGCAGGGCGCCGACGTCGCACTTGGACCGGAGATGATCAAAAAGGTGGGTGAGCAAGAAGCTAACAGACTAAGCTTGAAACACAGATTCTCAAAGGCCATTTCATTATGGACGACTACGACTTTTGCATTGCGCACGATGACATGGCCAGACACATTCTGCCGCTTCGTGGCGTCATCAAAACGCGGTTTCCAACCAAAATTAACGGTTTAGAAGCAAATATTATACTTCTCATCTTATTTGGACAATTTCAGGGGGCATTGGTGAGGATCTTGTCGGCATTTTGCACAATTTCCTGTCCGGCGTAAATTTGGTGGTCAGGAGAGACGCGGTCAACAAGGAATGGGGCCTTTGCGAGCCGTTGGTCGGAAGGGTACGCTTTTGGCTTTAAAAGCCAAAGATTCTTTTCAGGGGGACGTCTTCGCTAATAATTATTTCTTCCTTTCCTCTCCCCGTTCAGTTGAATATGCCCGATGAGCACATCGAGGACAATGTTGAGGTCATCGTCGACGCATTGTGCAAACAACGCAAAGCGGTGCTGGGCAGCTTCATCAACCGCGCCTGTCTGATTACCGTTCCAGCCGGGCCCCAACAATCGTTTTTCCCGATCGATGTGAGCCCATGGGAGCCGCTGGCAACGGAAGAGGAGCTCGAAAAGGTGTGCCAAACAATCAATCAAATCAATTCACAAAATTGGAAAGATGTGGCGGTTTAAATTTTAAACATTTATAAAGTAAAATCTCGTCGTCGTTAGTTTAAAATCACAAATTGTCACCACAGTTCGAGCAAAGCAAAAAGAAAAAGGATCAGAAAAAGACGAAAAAGAAAAAAGCGGCTGATGACGACGAGGAGGAGGAAGGGGAGGGGGAGGACGAAGAGAAAACAGAAGAAGATGGCATTGAACGTCTCTTTCCAAACCTCGACAAGATCGACGAGAAGACATTGTTGAAGTTGATGTGAATAGAACGAACATTTACAATTGCTAAACTCAAATTTGTTCAATACATTTTTTATATAATATAAAGATAAAGTTGCGCGCCCCCACCCGTAAGCGCTTTATGGGCTTTCGTCTGCAGGATGAATTGACCGAATGCGGAGTGTCAATTTTTTGTGTTGAGAGCTGAGGGCATGGCTTATGGGACTGACAAATGAGACGCTGGGGTGACCCGACCCACGCTAACAAAAAGTGTGCAAACGGTTTGGTTGGAGCCATTGACACTCATAATTTGAGAATTTATGAACGAACGGATTTACGTCGAGTATATATTTATAGATTACTCCGACGAGATTCTCGACAATTGTTGTGTAAATTTATACTTTCAATAGAAATTAAACAATTCCCTTGTTTCGTCGCCTTGTTGATGTTCAATCAATGCCCGTTTGTGACTATTAACTAGAGCACGGACCGATCGAGATTCTCGAGACGAACTTTTAACTGACAAATGAGCTCTTCGAGATACGAGATTTTTCGAGAAATCGAGATTCCCAGTCGATAAAATTTGGGCTCACCCGAGATTCTCGATTGGTCCTCAAGTTTCAGGCTCTACTATTGACCCAAAACTCGCAGGTCTAAAAACGAAAAAAAAGACTTTTCTTGGATCATATGTAGATGCAGCCCCTATAGATCAATATTTATTGCCCATTTTTTAATCAATATTTTGGCATTTTTTTGGGGGTTTTGGCTCATTTTTGTTATAAATTTTTAAAATTTATCCCGTCTCTGCGTGATTCCCTTAAAAAATACGTCGGGATTTTTACTGGAAAGGGAAACAGGAATCCCGTGCGGGATTCCCGTCCCGTTAAATTTGAATGTTCTGTTCCCCGGAATTTTTATTTACCGGACTCTAGTTAGAATTTTAAATTTTCTTATTGCTGCCCCCTATTGGCATCGTTTTTGAAATTTGCCGTGTGATTGTAACACCCTTGGTCTGAAGTCGTTTAATGCTTTCATGTTTTGGCCTAATTTTGCTAATAGACACCATTGAGTTTATGAAGGTCGGAATACGCGTTTGAAAATACATTTTGGTGCAACAATTGTAAATTTAGGATTGAAAATATTCTTTACAAAATGGGCACAGCCGACAACGACGCTTTTGTTGTTGAGAGAACGGCCGAGACAATCGGCGCCGGTGCCAATGCCAACCCCAACGCACTCACCAAAGCCGGCGGTGCTTACATTCCGCCGGCCAAACTGCGCATGATGATGCAGAAGCAAAGTGATGATAAACAGGTTATCTTCCAAAGAATGTGAAGCAGTCTAACGCGTTGTTAATCCAAATTAAATACCTTTAAACAGTCCGAAGTCTATCAACGGGCGAATTGGGAGCAGCTGAAACGCAAAATTCACGGGCAAGTCAACCGCGTGAACGTGGCTAACATCGTCGACGTGGCGCGAACATTGCTGCAACAGAATTTGCTGCGCGGAAGGTTAAAAGTTATTTGAATGAGAATTATATAACAGAAACGGATGATGTACAGTTCATTAAATTCTTTTTTTATTAATTTTCTCGATTTGCCTTCAGGGGTCTGTTCGCGCGTTCGATCATCCAGGCTCAGGCCTTCTCGCCCTCTTTCTCCCACGTATTCTCCGCACTCGTGGCCATCGTCAACTCCAAATTCCCCAACGTCGGCGAGTTGGTGCTGCGTCGTTTGATCATCCAATTCAAACGGTCATTTCGCCGCAACGACAAAACGACATGTCTGACGACGTGCAAATTCATCGCCCATTTGGCCAACCAACGAGTGGTGCGTGCGAGGGAAGGGAAGAGGGCGCGAAATGATCAGATTTTCTTTAATGATTCACTGGACTCATTAAGGCGCCGCCATAACTATCTGTTAAGAAAATTGGTCAAGAAATTACTAATTTTTCAAAACAAAAGACTCCCCTTCTATTGTTTGAGGGGGAGGGCACTTGCCCCAAATGCCTCCCCCTCCTCTGGCTACGGACCTGCAACGAATTATTTTTTATTTTAGGCTCATGAAATCATTGTGTTGGAAATGCTCGTTTTGCTGATGCAACGGCCGACGGACGATTCGATTGAGGTCACAGTGACATTGCTGAAGGAGTGCGGGGCAATGCTTCTCAAAGTGACGCCCAAGGGGTCATTCGGTATAAGATAAAGACGCTTTATTCAGTAAAATCAAAGAAATGAATGATAGTAAGAGATGTATTGTGAAGATTTCAAAAACTCCAATTAAGCCGTGTTTGAACGCCTTCGCGCCGTGCTCAACGACTGCGACTCCATCCACGAGCGTACCCAATATATGATCGAGACGATGCTCCACATTCGACAGTCCAAATTTGTGGTCGGAATATTCCCCCATAAGCATTAGCTTTTGAGTAAATCTACTCAAATATTTAAGACCAAATTCTAAAAATGCCGACTTCTCATTTTTTGTTTTCTTTTGTAACCGTAGGATAACAGAACATGAGCTTTTGATTGTTTTGGCTTTCAGGACTACCCGATCATGCTGGATGAGTTGGATCTTATCGACGAAGACGACCAAATTGCGCATTTGGTTCAGCTGAACCCGGAGAACGGGCGTCCTTATGACCCCGATTTGAACTTAAGTAAGGAATTTTATGAAATAATACTGAACTATCTTTTTTCATGGATAGAAATTCTGAGTCAAAAATGTAAGCTTAAAACCGTAAGTATTTGTTCAGATGTTTTCAAACACGACCCTGACTTTGAGAAGAACGAGGCGGAATACGAAGAAATTCGTAAGGAAATCATCGGAGACCCGGACGAGTCGGAGGAGGAGGAGGAGGCGGGCGCCGGGGGGGAGGAGAGCGACGAGGACGAAAAGAAAATGCCGGCAGAGAGTAAGTGCCGAAAATAGCAAAAGCATTTACTTCACTAGTGAATTAAATTGTTTAGCTACCAGTGGCATGGAGATTTTGGACATGACGGAGCAGGACATGGTTTTTTCTCAATATTTTTTGTATAAAGACCAAATTATGCCATTTTAGGTCGCATTTCGTCGCAACGTCTATTTGACCATTCAGTCGTCGTTGGACTTCCAAGAAGCGGCACACAAATTGATCAAGAACGAGCTGAAGCCGGAGCTTGAGGTTTGTGCCGTCAATCCCCATAGTCAGGAAAATGCCGGAAAGCTTAACGGTTAAACTGGATGTCAATACAATTTTTAAATATTTAAATCGTTGAATGTTTGCTTTTGACTTCAGAACGAATTGTGCCACATGATCGTCGACTGCTGTGCCCAACAGCGCACTTATCAACGCTTCTACGGACTGCTCGCGGAACGCTTCTGCCGCTTGCGCAAAGAGTTTCAGGTGATTCATTGCATAAATCCATCCAAAATCAATTTATTAAAGATCATAAAAACTGTGTATTCCAGGTCGCTTTTGAGCAGATTGCTCGCGACACTTACTACGCCATCCACCGGTTTGACCACACAAAACTGCAGAACATGGCCAAGCTGGTGGCACATTTGCTGACAACGGTCGGTCGGGGACCAATTTCTTTCACCGTTTAAAAGGGCAACCAAACGAATTTAGGACTCGATCAGTTGGGAAGTTCTAAGCGAAATCAAATTGAACGAGGGCGACACAACATCTTCTGGAAGGGTTTACATCAAACTTTTGTTCTTGGAGTTGGTGGAAAGCATGTCGTTGGTCAAAGTGTACGAGCGGATTTGCGACCCGTCAGTCAAATACGGACCCCCAAATGCTTTACATTTTCCGGCCATAATATTTCAGGACATTGCAAACGGCCATGGAAGGACTGTTCCCGCGGGATCATCCCCAGAAAACGCGATTTGCTATCAACTTTTTCTCTCTGATCGGAATTGGAGGACTGACGTGAGTTGTTTAAGCAATAACAATTCCTTTTCATGTCCATTTTAAGGATCGATTTGCGGGAGCATCTTGCAAAAGTGGAAAGGAATCAGAAGAAGAAGGAGGTGAAGCAGGAAGCTCAAGGAACTTCTTCCTCCTCGTCGTCATCATCGTCGGATTCCTCCTCCTCCTCGTCTTCAGAGGAAGAGCGGAGGGAAAGAAGGAGGCGGGCACGAGAGAAGAAGAAGCGGTCAAAGAAAGAGGGGGCCAAAAGAGAAGAGAGAGGCGAAAAGAAAGTGAAAAAGGCGAGGAAATGACCGGTCGTCTGATGCACACATCAATTGTTTTATTTATGCATCTCATCACACCAATTTTGGATGTTTAAACAATTCATAATTTTGTAGAACCTTTGTGGTGGTTGGTTGTCAAGCTTAACTTAGCATACCAAATCTGGAAAAAAGATAAACGAAGTTAATCGACCGATTTGGTGTCTCTGTCTCATGCACAACAATAATAACAGACATTATCTAATTCAGATTTTTTAAAAATTTGTTTTTGCTTTGTCTGAAGTTTATCCGTCCGGTTCGGGCAAATGTCAGTGGCAAAATTGGCTCAGCTTAAGGAATGGCGGGACATTTACACGCGCTTGTGCCAAGTGCCTGCACTAAGCTCAGCCAAAATTTGTGCACCGACCGCAGACTCAAACAACAAACATGTCCAAGTTGTCCTTTGGCTACGCTTTTTAAGCTCATTTTGATCGGAATCAAACATTTTTGTGTTTTGTTTTATGTAAAAAAAGTAAATTTCAAGCAGGGAAACCCGTTGTTACTTACGGGGAACTTCCATTTCTAGCCCTCACAAATATTTGCAGTTGAATATATAAATGTGGAGCCCTGGTTTTGCCTGGTTTACACGACTTTTGCAATTTCATGGCGCCAAACGGGCTGATAATGACCGTTATAAATTTATGGGGGATGTTTTGAAAGGGTTTAATTCCGCCAAAAAACTTATTTTATTATAAGCTCTGTTTTTTCTATTCATCAAAATCAATTTCCCCCTCTCTTTTTTCGGTCGTCAGCGTTTGGACGAGCCGAGCGCCGTCTGTGGAGAAAACGGTCAGACAGCAGCGCGTTCACACGCTTTTGCAGACGAATGACGGCCCGAAGCGATTGTCCACGGTCGCCACCATTTGCCTTCCAATGATAAACACTGAGTCAGTCAATTCATTAAAAACCAAAACATAATAATAATTTGGCAATTTCTTAGTAAAATCCGTTCAAAAAAATTCTTGGAAAATTTTCTTGAATTTTAGTGCTCAGCAATTGTCGTTGAGTCCGTCGGGCACAAAAACGGCGACATTGGTCGAATTTAAGAATGGAACGGCTGCTGAAGGCGACCGAAAACAGTTTATCAGAGTGAATTTTTGTTTCAACACACATTCACGGAAAATGAGCACTTTTTGTACTGATTTTGGGGAAAGAAAGTAAAACAAATTGTAAGCCAAAAAGACCCGTTTTCAAAATCCGGCAAATTCCAATTAAACAAATGCCGTTGAGGTGATTGACAATGGCACCGGTGCCGAAATTTGCTGTGCCAATGTGTCGGGCTTGAACAAACACGGCCCAATCATCGGGGGACATTTCGGCTGTTTTCGGTGGTCCAACGGCGAGGATCGGCTCCTTTATTTAGCGGAGCAGCGATTGACTGACCGACTGGCGAAGTTCCATGACGCGGGTCTCGAGTGGGGGGAGACGGACAAAATGGAGAAGAAATTGCTTGTGAGTGGACATGACGCGGCTTTGACGGGGTGGGCGAATTGGAAAAGGCCAAGCAAGCTGGCATTTCAAAAGAGATAGATTTCCTATATCGTCTTGTCTTTTTTTTTCTTCTTTATATTGTTGAATGGGTTGAAGCTGGTCGAAATGGAATTCTATTGACCTCGACGAACATCTTTAGATTTTGATTTGATTGATTGATTGATTGATCGATCGCTCGCCCATTTTCAGGGGGAAAAGTTCCAACTGCGCGACTCGTGGGGCGAACAATGCGCCAATGTGAAACAACCGGTGATTTGTGTGTTCAAAATTAGCGACCAAAGTGTGGAGCTTTTTGACGAAGAATGGCTTGGCAAAGTGACGCCCCAATCGGTCGGTTCACTTTTTGGGCTGCAAATTGTAATTCCAAATATTGAGAAAACTCAAAAGGGTTTTTGTCGGGCTTATCTCGACACAATTTTTGAAAGTCCGGATTGGAAAAAACAATATTAATTTAAAAAATTGTTCTTAAAGTTTGGCGTCTTCGTTCATTTTAAATTATTATTTTAGCTCGTTTGGTCTCCCGACGATTCGTCCGTTGTTTTTGTCGGATTGGACAACGAACCCTTCCGTCTTGGACGTATCTTTTGCTCCAATCGAAAGTTTGTGAAAAACCAAATTTTGCTTTTGTTTGGTGTATCTCTCTGGTCCGTAATGCCCCCCTGGCCAACATAAATTCTTTTTTTCACGTTCAGAGGCCTCCTTTATGTGTTGGAGCTTTCTTCCCGCCGTTTTTCGACCATCGATCACCAAAATGAAGCTTTTTCTTCTTCCAAAGCCTTTCATTTCTCACCGGATGGCAAACATTTGTTGGCTTTTGCTCGAAATGCGAGGGATCGGACCGCACAATGCGTCGATGGCATTGTGCCAAGTGAGCAAAAATAATTCAATACAAATGATGACAGGTGACATTATTTTGTCGGCATTTCATTTTTGAATGTGTGTAAGGATTAGGGGGGCAACGGTTGCGCTCCTTTAAATGTTATGCCGTTAAATGTTTCAAGTTCGGTTGGGACCCGTCGTTGAACAGTGCGCAACGTTTGGAAGTGCTCATCCCAACGGTGGACAGCCCGCCGCCGTCCGATCGGACGTCCTTCCCGGGCTGTTTTGATCCGGGCGTGCCGTCGCGCGCATGGAGTCGGGACAGCCGGTTCTTCTTCTTCACCACAACTTGGCACAACAAAACGGTGAGTTTGTTTTGTTTTTAATATTAATTATTCGCAATTTCATAAATTTATTTTGCATTTTGTCACCGAAATTTTAAAAATGAGAAAAAAATTTTGAATAATTCAGAAAATTATACGCGTCGATTTGCACAACGGCGGTCAGTGGGCGTGCGTTGCGTCAGAACATTTGGAGGGCAATTGGACGTTGGTCGATGTTTTTGGAGACTTTTTGCTCGCTCAACACGCGGCACCCAACCGACCGCACTCTCTGCACATCGCCGACCTCGGCTCGGCCGTCGATGGTCTGTTGGCATTGGCACAAAAGTGGGGGGGGGGGGGGAATTGGTTTTTTATTTCTGAAAACGAATTCAATTCACAAAACAATTTCGATGTGTCAAAAATAAATTCAGAAAGTGTAAAATATGAACGAAAAAAAACTAAAGTGTCATAATCGTTCTCCAATTTTTGTTGAATATTTCCCCATTTTGGCAGCTTCAGAACCTTCCGATTGGTGGCACTCATTGAACAGCTTCGAAAAAGATCAAAAAGGGAAAGTCGGTGCCATGTGGGATTGGCGAACGGTTGCATTTAAACGCGAAGGTCAGCAGCGTGAGCTTCAGTTAGAGTTGTGATTGATCGCAATTTTAAAAATGTCAGAGGGCGAGCAGTACGAGGGCATTCTGATCTGGCCAAGGACGGATGCCAACAACGCTGGGGAGCAGAAACAGAAGCTGGGTCTGGTGGTCACACCTCACGGGGGTCCGCACGCCGCCTCGACGTGCACGTAATTGTTTTTGTCTGAAATCTGAACTATCTTTCTCCATTCTAAGATGGATTCATCGGGACCAGCAGATGCTGCTTGAGAACGGTTACGCCTTGTTGATGGTCAACTACCACGGCTCCATCGGCTATGGTGACCGTTTCGTGTGTTCGTTGCCCGGACGCTGTGGTGAACTCGACGTTGAGGACGTTCATGTAAATTGAAGGGGGTTAAAATCGGTTATGAGTGGGATTTGAACCTGAACTTTCCGCTATGCGGGGGTCAACCAAACAAAACCTCGATGTAGATGAACTGCTTCAATTACTTTTGCTGTTTTCACGGGTGTCAAATTCTCTTGCAAAGAGAGAGAGAGTAATCACTTCAGTACGCAGTCCAAACCACGCTGGTCTCTTCGCCTGACCTTCTTGACCCAAACAGAGTGGCGCTGTACGGCGGCTCCCACGGCGGCTTCCTTGTTTCCCATCTGATCGGGCAGTATCCGGTGGGATTTGCTTAACACTGGTGTTGTGCCCCCCATTTGACCGGGGAGAGTTTTAGGATTTTTGATCTGACGCTCAAGAAATGATCAAAATTTCTTGGAATTAGCTATCACTAGAAACTCCTGAGTCCATTGATCGACTAAATCGTAAATCCAATGTTTCGTTTGATTAAAGAATAGAGTGTTATAGGACTTTTACAAGTCTTGTGTGGCTTTGAACCCCGTGCTGGACATTGCCTCCATGTGGGCCGTGACGGACATTCCGGATTGGTAGGCAGAAAACTTTATCAAACAATTTGAATCATCTTTTGAATTTTTAAGGGCGATTTACGAAGGCACCGGACGCTTCCCGGACTATTGGCCAACGGATGGACGTCGTCGGTCGCCGGCGGATTTGGCCCCGTCGTCGGAAGAACGCGAACGAATGCACAAAGCGTCGCCAATTGCCCACGTGCATAAGGTCGGCATGGCACAACGACAATCCCCCCCCCCCCGCCATAATGATTCATTATCTTATTAATCGATTAATGTGGCATTATTTTAAGTTTTAGCAATACGACGCCTCCCTGAAGGCTGGGCGGGCGCGGGCAATTCATTTCCCTGTCCATTTGCCCTCATTTATTCCAAATGTTGAAGTTCAGGTGAAGACTCCCTACCTTTTGCTGATCGGAGAGAAGGACTTGCGCGTGGCGCCCCATTACAAAGGGTTTGTCGGAGTGCTGAAAGCAAACGGAGTCAAATGCAAGTGCGTTGTTTCTGAACAAATTTATTTTGCATGTTTTATTGTCATTTCCCATCACAGAGTGCTCTCCTACCCGTCGTCCTGTCACCCGCTGGAAGAGGTGGACGTCGAGGCGGACCTCGCCGTCAACATGGTCAAATGGTTTTATGAGACAGTGTCCACGGCGTCCGACAATGGCGCTGGTGCGGACGGTGACAAATGATCAATGAGGGGAAACTTCTGAATCAACCCTCTCAATCTGCTTTAATTGACCATTTACTTTGTTACGATTTATAATTAATTTTATTAATTTACTTATTGTTTTAATTTGTAAGGTTAAAGACAATGTCTGTCAAAGATCGGAGCAATGCCATAATTATAACATTCATTTTCTTCATTTGTTTTATTCTTTTACTACGTTTAAATTTGTGCATTTTTAAATTCACATTTTAAAAGGATGAGGCGTTTTTCGATTTCGCCTGACATTCTGGAGAGGCTCCATTTCGTCAATGGTGCCAGGACGGGCCTAACGAAGTGCCGAGGCGAAGGCGAGTTCACCGTGTACGAGCCTCGCAACGGTCGGTTATTTGGGGGCGTCGTTTCCTGTGGGGAAGGCATTTTTCATTGGACGAGGGATTGGCACAAACATTTTAATGCGCGGGCGTCGCTTTGTTCAGGTGCCGTTCTCACCAAATTCCGCGCGGCCGACAAAGCGAGCATTGATCAGATCGCTTCGCAGGCGCACGAAGCGCAACGAAAGTGGGCGAACGTGCCGTGGATCGAACGGCGACAAATTCTCAACGGCACCGCCCATTTGTTGCGGTAGGCGGGGCAAATGCATTCATCGCATGGAAATTGATCTTTTTTTTACCAAAGAAGTCGTACGAAAAGTGCCAAAGTTGTTAGTGTGACTTTTTCATCGCCCTAACGCTGTTGGTTGGTTGTATGGTCCGGTTCACAAAAAATATTTTGATCTGGTGTTTTGCTCGCGCTAATGTATCAGACTGCCGCCGGGGGTCCTGGGCTGATCCGGGTGTTTGTGACGGCATCTGATCTGCCCGTAATAGGCCATACGAATCAAGTCATGATCAATCAGATAGCGTGATCTGAGGGTGACCAAAAATCATTTCACATTCCAGGAGGCACGCCAATGAAATCGCCGTTTGGGAAGTGCGCGACAACGGCAAACCGATCAGTGAAGCAAAGGCCGACGTGCTTTCCTGTGCCGACACTTTCGAGTCAGAAGATTGTGTGGGGGGACGGGAGCTTACTTTTAAATGTTGGCACAGATATTTTGCCGGGATTAATTTGTCGGGCGAACACATTCCCTATGACGGGGAGTGCTCGGGGCGTTTTGCGTACACGCGGCGCGAACCGTTCGGAGTGGTCGGCGCCATCGGAGCGTGGAATTATCCGATTCAGGCACAAAAAGATGAAAATTCTTTTATTTGATAAAAAAACATTATTATTTTAGACCGCTTCGTGGAAAATTGCCCCGGCGATTGCGTGCGGAAATGCCATTCTGTACAAACCGAGTCCGCTGGCGCCAATTTCAAGCGTAAATTCAAAAAATAAAAAGGACACAAATTCTTCAAACCCCAAAACTGTTTCAAAAGATTTAACAAATGCTTTGAAGTGAACAAATAATGATTATTCTTTTAGGTACTGCTCGCAAAGCTTCTCCAATGCGCCGGCCTCCCCGACGGCGTCGTCAACATTGTGCAGGGCGGCGCCGACACGGGCGCCAAACTGTGCGAAAATCGAACGATAAAAAAGGTGGGGGAAATTTGAAGCGTTTTTTCCCGAAATATTTTACATTTTGGAAAGTGGTTTAAATCTGTGAATCAAATCCGAAATCAAATTCATAAATTCATTTTCGTCTTATTTGGCAACATTTTTCTCACTCAGATTTCCTTCACGGGCAGTGTCAACACGGGCAAAAACATTGCAAGTGCTTGCGCTGCTGACCATTTGAAGGTGCACATTCACTTTTTTGGAAATTTATTTAATTTCATTTTCTATTTTTCAAATATTTTGAATTTTGTTTGTCCAAACAAATAAAAAATGTCCGTTTTGGAGCCGTGCACACTCGAGTTGGGCGGCAAAAGTGCGTGCATTGTGTTTGAGGACGCGGACGTGACGATGGCGGTGCACGGGGCCATGTTGGCCAACTTCCTCAGCCAGGGCCAAGTGTGCAGCAACGCCTCCAAAGTGCTTGTGCACCGCAAAGTGTTGGAGCAGTTCATGCAGCAAATTGTGCACCTGACGGAGAACATGCGTATCGGAGTGGGTGACCTCCACGCGCAATTGAAGACCCAAAACGTTGTTGCACAGGACCCGCTCAACGAGTGCACCCACGTGGGCGCCTGCATTTCACAGCAGCACATGGACAAAGTGCGGCAATTCGTTCGCACAGCCGTCGAGGAGGAGGGAGCCAAACTGCTGACGGGCGGCGAACGGGTCACCACCATACAGGGTCGGCCAGTTCATTCCATTTACACCAAAGGGAGGGGAGGGGGGGGGGGGGGCTCGTCCCGTAGTTTTGTCTCCGGGGGGCTCGTCCCGTAGTTTTGTCTCCGGGGGGCTCGTCCCGTAGTTTTGTCTCCGGGGGGCTCGTCCCGTAGTTTTGTCTCCGGGGGGCTCGTCCCGTAGTTTTGTCTCCGGGGGGCTCATCCCGTAGTTTTGTCTCCGGGGGGCTCATCCCGTAGTTTTGTCTCCGGGGGGCTCGTCCTGAAGGGGTGGTCTCCGCCGTTTTGTTAGGAGACCGTCCGTTTTGGCCTCGTCTACTTTGAAGCTTTAGGCTTGGAGCGTGGCTATTTCTTGTCCCCCTGCATTCTCACCAATATCACGCCAAAAATGGCGGTCTATCGGCACGAGATCTTCGGCCCGGTGTTGCTCATTATTCCGTTTGATGACGACGAAGTTTTTTATTTACGTTAAGCGATAAACTTTACAAAAAATGTTTGCTTAAAGGAGGCACTTCGTATGGCAAATGACACGGAATTCGGCTTGGCCGGTGGCGTTTTTACAAAGTTGTTAATGAATTTGAGACGATTTGTATAACCGGGGGGTTTCAATGCCAAAAGTTATAATAAGCAATTTCGGAAGCTTCTTCCTTCACTCAGTCCCTTCCCCCGCAGGGATTTGGCGAGGGCCCACAAATTCGCTGCTCGGATGAGCGCCGGCAACGTGTACATCAACACGTACAACGATGCCCACCCGAATGTGCCGTTTGGGGGCTTCAATCAGTCCGGGTATGGCACATTGGAGACTTTTTAGATTTATTAGCATTTTTTGATTAAACATATAGTTAATTAAATTACTTTCATTCACTTATTGTAAAAGTTATGGGCGTGAAAACGGCGAGGCGTCCGTGTGGAGCTACACTCAAGTGAAGGCCGTGTTTGTGAACGCAACCGATCGTTTGGACAGTCCATTTGCTTAAGACGGAGGAGATCAATCAATCATTTGTGATCGGACCATTTCTTTTTGTTCATATTCATTTTTGTCAAAATTTTAATTTTGAAATTAATTAATAGAATAGGTAAATTCAGTTTTATACATAAATGGAAATGTGTAAAGCGTAATAAAACAAAAAAAAAGTGGCGAGGTGTTTGGGAAAGTTTTTGCACAAAACGCGCGCATTGTGTCAGGGCATTGCCGCTTCGTATTCGAGCCCGTAGTCCTCCAGCAAAGTCGTGTCAACTCGGAACAGACCTGCCCCCGGGGATCCAATCGCCGTTTTTTTGAAATTCAATTTTGTCGACGACCATTTCACCCACCGTTTTCGCCCCATTGCTCCCCGAAGCTGTTCGCCGCCACCCAAAACAGCTGTCCATCCTCGGCATGGCCCCAGCCGATGAGGCGCACAACGTGCCAGTAGATGATCCGATCGTCAAAGTGCTCGCGGGGAAACGGATGGAATACGCCTTGGGGGAGGGAAGGCAAAGTGTTAAAGTGATCGAAGTGTTTGGATGCATTCCACCGCAATTCTCCCCTCACCCGAGTCGTAGTGCAGAAACTCTTCGGTCAACGGCAGTGCCAACGTGGTGGGTCCGTACAGGAACAGCTCCTTGCGGATGATTGTGCGGATTTGGTCCAACGTCAACGGACCCGTCGACGACGTTTTGTTGAAGTGACCGATCACCGAAGGCAACAGCACGCGGTCGTTGCCCGCCTGATCGACGCTCATTTTGCGCGGAAACAAAGTGTACGCGATGGAGCCTAAAAATTCAGAATGCTGCTGCTTAATCAGTCCAAATCGGTCGGTTGATAGCCCCCCCCCCGGTGATATCCCCCCCCCCCCTCCGGTGATATCCCCCCTCCCCCGATGATATCCCCCCCCTCCGGTGATATTCCTCCCCCCCCTCCGGTGATATCCCCCCTCCCCCGGTGATATCCCTCCTCCTCCCCCCCCCCCCCCCCCCTCCCGGTGCCCCCACCTTTTCGTTTGTCCGCAGCGTATCCCGCGCCGGCGCCGTTTTTGTAGTACGCCGACTGGCATTTGTCCCTTCGGCACTTGCGCTTCGCCTGTTCCTCCGCGTAAAGGTCGGGCGTACACGGCGTCGAAAGTGGCGGAATTGTGCGTTGGTGTTAGTTTATTTGACAATTTTGGACTCTTTCTCATTACCCCACAGGCGTTGCTCACCGCGTACGGGCGACAGCCGTCGGGGCCACCGGAGACGACGCCTGAGGCGTTTAGGTAAGAAAATAAAATTTATCATAATTTAATTAAGTGATTCTGTCAAATTAATTAAATTAAATTATAATGTTCACCCTCCAGCGTCCAATAGACCATCGCCTTCAGCGGGTCGCCCCCGAAGCAATTGCCGCAAACTTCGCAGCATTCGATGACGTCCAACGCGCTCAACTGCGTGCTTTGAGTGCCGTTCGTGTGAATGCACGTCCGGTCGGCGGCCACGCCCATCGCGGAGACGGCCTGAGGGAAAATGACGACAAATTTGGCATTTTCTGTCGACTTTAAGCGCACATAACACGAGCCGCAGCCGCCCTGGTTGGGCACCGCGTGGATGCTCGGACACATTGGCCATTTGTCGCGCGCGTCGAAATTGCGTGGCAAATGCGCCTCCGGAAACGACCCCAAAGCCCTCAAAAAAATGTTTTGAATTTTGAAACATTTTAAATTGCAGCCCCAAAGGGCTCCCTTTTTTACAAAGCTAAAAAGACCCGAACATTGGGGAGCAAATAAAAACTCTTTTTGAAAGCAACCAAACGAAATAAATTTAGTCTCAATTAAAGCTCTGTGTGTTTAGAAGCTATTATCCTAACAGAAACTAAACGATCGTATAAGTCTTTGAAAAATTTAGTCAGAAAAAAGAGAAAAACTAAATCGACCATAATTTTTCTGAAAGTCGTCGATTTAATACCCAACAAAAGCTTCCGATTTGGATGATTCCAAAAATAATTTAATTTTACTTTAAATGCTCCGTCATTTGTGAAGAGTCGAAAAAGCGTTGCAAATGCGTCACGTATTCTTTGATGGCCGTCAGATTCTTCAACGCCTTCTGGTGGTTGAAGGTCGACTGGCGAATGCCGAAAGGGTTGAAGCGCGCCTAAACGTTTTTTGAATTTAAAAAGAATTTTAAAAAATTAAATTCAATTCCAAAATATGTTTTTATTTATTTGTTTATTTGTATTGCCTTCCACTTCACATCCGTCGCACTGTTCACAGAATCGACCAATCGCTTTAAATAGGCAATTTCGTCCGCGCGCGCTCTCTGAAGCGCGTCGGCGCGTAAATGCGTGAAAACGGCGACACAAACCAAAACGGCGGCCTGTTTGGGGGGGGGGGAGGTTTGTTTTCGATGATTTGGAGGTGATCTGATCGAATAAATAACAAAGTTTCCCCATGGAACTGATCAGAGTTGATCAGATTAGCAAATCCCCAAACCTTCCTTTGCCTACAAATTGCCCCCCCCCCAGAATCGTTGTTCTGAATGCCCAAACCAGACCTGATCAGTCATAAGATCAGATCAAGCCGATCATTATCGATCGATTGGAGGTGAAAGTTGTTTTTGAAGCAGTTCACCCCAGCCCCCCCTCCCACCACCACCACAACCCATCCACGCACCGGCGGCCAACAAAAGTGCGACAAATGTGCACACCAAACAGCGCCATCTGCTCAAAATGCCTCCGGCATTGGACAGCGTGCCGTGCCGACGGGCTGAGGAGGCGGCGAGGAAATGGACGCCGGCAACCGGCGAGGAGGCCGAATGGACGCCGTCCGACGATTTGCTGGACGCCTTTTTCTTCATCTTCGCATCTGTGGGGGAGGGGAGGGCGAAAACGTTCAAATTTGCTGACAATTTCCTGCAAAAAAAAATGAAAAAATTTTAATCAATAATTTGTCAAAAAATAAATATTCAAATATTAAATGCCTAAGGCATAAATTTCAAAATTTTAGTTTTTTTTTTTCAAGCAAAAGCGTTGCTGTAAAAAAGAAAAAGCATCGCTGAACATAAACTAAAATTATGAGAGAGGGGAAAAAAGTTGTGAAGCGCCTTTAGGGAATAATTTTGCCCGAGGGGATGGCCGGCCACTAATTTGGCCGCGGCGGCTTCGGCCACTTTTTCTTTGAATTCGTCCCGCCGCTTTCTTCGCCCTTTCGTTGTTCCCTTGCGGCGCCATTTCTTCGCCTTTAAAAGGTTTCCCCGACGATAATTTGGCATAGGAAACAAAACAATTAATTTTCTCGCGAAAACCAAACAAAAATAATTCCGTTCGCCCGCGGGGAGGCGCGCGCGCGCATTCAATTAGCGAAGAGAATGCCGCCTCGGGCGATGAATGAATAAAACATTAAATATGCCATTCTTTTCAAGCAAACAACGGCACATTTTGCCGACCCCCCGCAACGGCGGACCCCCCCCCCCCCCCCAAAAAAATTTGTACTAAAATTTTTGTTTGATCGAATTCCTTCAAAGAATTGAATAAGTCTAAAATAATTCGTTCAATTGTAAAAAGTTCTGACCAAAATTCGACCAAATTTGGGTGAAATTGGACACCGAAGCGTCAAAAAACGGAAGAAGCGTTTATTGGGGGGGGGGGGGGGGAAGAATGGAAACGGCCAAATGAACCAAAGGCCAAAAAGCAGACGACGCGGCTGTTGCCAGAGGGCATTTATTGGGGCGGGCGATGGCCAAAGGCAAAAGAGCGCCATGAAAAAGGAGCAAAAAAAAGGGGGGGGGGGAGGGGGGGGGGGGGTCATTGGCGGGGGGGGGCAAAACAATCAATTTATTTATTTATTTATTTTATTTGAAGTGCATTTGCCCAAAGGGCTTTTGAGCGCTTTTTCCAAAGAATTTGCTTCAAAAAAGAGAGAAAAAAGGTTGTAAAAGGCCATAAAGAATTAACAAAAACAAATCTTTGGTTTTTGAGGTCGGCCTGATTTGGTTGTTAAATATTATAAAATTATTTCCAATTTTCGATCCCTCAATTCGAATTAAAGAGTTTGCTGATTCTTTTGTGCGGTTGAGGCAGTGCAATTTTCAAAGAACTGTCTAATTTTGGGCCATTTTTGCTTCCATCCCCCGGGGGGAGGGGGAGTAAGGATTACGCCGTGGTGTGAATGGACACAACGAAACGATGGGGGGGGGGAAGACTGGAATATGAGTGAGGGGGGGGGGGGGGGAAGTGCGAATGTGTATGTTGTCCCTGTGAAGGACCAAAACACAAAGGGGGGGGGAGAAAGGCGGGCGGATGATGTGGACGGAAGGACAACGGAAGAGGACAATCGCTGATCGGAAGTGGCGGGCGGTGTTTGGAGAAGCGATGTGTGAACTGCTGGAAGAGGTGGGACATGGAATGGAATGGGAAAATGGGGGCTGAACTGCTTGAAGAGGTGGGACATGGTACACAAAAGTGAACATCGCCGGCGGGGCAAACAGGACATTGGGTTGGGGGGGTTGGGGGGGGGCTAGAAGGGTTATTGGGAAGGGGGCAGCAGGCAAACGGGTTGTACCTCCACGCAGCCATCGACGGATGTGTGGGCGGGGGGGGGGCGGTCGGTGAATGGCTGACGATGATCCGGACAGTCAATTAGCATTTATCTCCCACCCAATTCTCCCATTTGGACTGACTGATTTGCTAATCAATTATAATATAATTAATAATAATAATAATGGGGGGAGAATGGACAAACCAACCACCGATCAGTGGACCAATGCAAACAAAGTAATCATAACCTGCGTACGGAGAAGGACTACGACAGGGCGGGACAGGACAGGACAAGAACGGGAATTCCCTCCCCTCGGGGGGTAATCGTTGAAACAATTCAAATTCAAATTAATAAAAAAATCGGCCCACCTATGGACGATGACGCGTCGCCTCGCCGCCCCTTCTCGTCAATGTCCGCGCATTGTTCGCCCCTCCAACGGCCGCCCGTCTCGACCGACGACGGCACGCCCAAATAATTGGAGTCTCCCCGCGGGCGCCTCTTCATCAAAATGCCAATTCTCTCTTTCTTTTTGCCCTCAAATTGAATGCTCTCTTTGAAGGCTATGAAACGAATGACAGACACTCTCCGATTGTTTGGCTGGAAGAAAATTTAATTACCATTCAAATTTCCGTTTGTTTTTCAAAATACGATTCATTTGTGTCCATTCCATAAGCAAAAATAGGGAATTTGGTGTTATATATTCATTCAAATCGAAATGAAAGTGTTAAAAGAATATTTGAGAAGGGCACAAATCATTCGGAATATTTAGGCTAACAATAAATGTAAATTCATTCAATAATAATAATAATATGTACAACAACAAAAAAAAGAGATGGGCGAATAAAATCAGAATAAAAAATTACAGCAAATTATCGGAATATCTGATCAGTCAGATCAGAAGGCGCCCGCCAGTGTCCTCATCCATTTCGGCATTTTGATCAATCGTTTTTTTGTCCTCCTCCGCCAAATGGGCCGCCATTCTGCGGACAATGTCAATTTGATCGTCCCACAACGAACAGAGCAGCGCCGTCTCCTCCTCCTCCTCCCCATCGTCGTCCTCATCCCCTCCGGCGACGCAACAATTTGCCTTACGCCCCTCAAGCGCTTTTTGCAAAAGGCCCAAAATGGAGCCCAACAATTTCATTTCCCCCCTCGGGGAAGGCGGCGGCGGCGGCTGTCCTTCGCCAAAATAATCGCCAAAAATGTGTTGGCTCCAATTTTGGCTGCAAAAAGTTTAATTTTGAAGAAGCAATCGCAAAAAAAGATGCGCACAGTTTCTCGCGTTCCAACAACAAAATTGTGCAACTTTTGCGCAAGGCAAAACTCGGCTCGTCGTCCGTAGCGTAAATTGTGCTAAAGAAGAAAAACGTGGCCAATTGTTGTTGATCGATCGTTTTCTCTGTCTGATCAGTGATCAACCCGGTTGATTGAAACCCCCCTCCCCTTCTCCCCCGGGGGGTTTGGTTTCCTCCCCCCCCCCCCCTTCTCCCCCGGGGGGTTTGGTTTCCTCCCCCTCCCCTTCTCCCGCGGGGGGTTTGGTTTCCTCCCCCTCCCCTCTCCCCCGGGGGGTTTGTGCCATTCGACTGATCAGAAGCAGGCACAAAATGTTTGTTCTTCAACACGCACCAGCACAGATTGGCTTTGCCCAGCACTTCCCGCCGCCTGTCACTCACGCGGACCCCGCAGCGTTCGGCGAGTGCAATAAAAAGGTCTGAATTTAAAAGAAATGGATCCGGCATTTCTCATACCCCCGGGTTTCCGGGCATTTTTATTAGGGGAAAAATAATAATTGTTTGTTGACTTATTATTTTCTGCTCACCCCTCGGGGGCTAAATTTTCTCAAAAATATTTTATTAAGCGTCGGAAAAAACAACCTTCAGGATGCATTTTTTCTGTTTTTTTTGATTTTCTTCATATTGTATTCCCCCCCCCCCGCCCCCTGTCTTCTCAACGAGTTCAAATGCAACACACCCTGTGGCATGGCGACACGATTGAACGGATTCCACGCATTCTGATCAGTGATTTGTTGTTTTGTTCTTTGATTATATTCCAACTCCCACCATTCGAAAGCCGTACTCCACCCAAAGGCGGGCGTTGTCGTGCGCGCCATAACATACAAAAAGTTGGTTGCCGGCGGGCACAAAATGTTGGTCGGCACGGATCAAATAGTGACGCGAATGTTTGTGATCGAACATGGCGACGCACTAATTTTGAGGGGGGGGGGGGGGAGGTGAACGAATTGAACATTAAATTGAATGTCAAGTCGCCCACCTGAGCGTCTGTGCTGTGGTTGAGCATGTCGACGAGCGGGACGATGGCCAACGACCCACCGTAATCCTCCTCCTCCTCCCCCCGGTCCGTCGTCGTTACCGTAATCGGAAGTTGAATGTGGACCTTCGGGAATTTGAGTTTCAAATTCGACGGAGATTATTCAACAAACTCTCTGAAATATTTTCTGTCCTCCCGCCGTCCAACGGCCGTCGCATCCGCCGACCCTTCCGCCGTTTGAGTCCGCCGCCGCCGCCGGCATTGTGCCGCGGGGGATGGCCGTCGTCAACTTCGGCACAACAATTGCCCCTGGGGGAATCGACCAACCGATGGAAGGGCAAATTGTGAACAAAAATGCAACTAAAATTGACATTTTAATTCCAATTTTCGCCCTCTTTTTTATGTTTTTACCGCGTGTTAACGACGTGCCACGCCCAACAGCACATTTCACGCCAAAATTCAATGGATTCGCGCGGCAATTTGTCAAAATTCGAAGCGTCAAATGTTTCCCCCTCCAGCGAACGGCGCCCATTCGCTTTTTGGACGCAATTTGAAAATGGATAAAGCAAATTGAAAAGCTAAAAAATGCGGGAAAATGCAATTCCAATTTTCGTTTTTTCGTGCCAACTTTTTTTTCCAACACGCGCAATTCGGCCAATTGGCCCAACAATTTGCTTTTGGCCTCTTGCGGCAATTTGTCAGCGACACGGCGCAGCCGACAAAAGTCGTCGCCCCGCAAAAAATGGCGAAAAAGGGGCGTGCCGAAACGAAGTGGCAAAATGCCGAGGTAAGGCCGCCACCTGAAGAGAGAAAATGTAAGTTTAAGAAGGAATAAGGAAGCCAAAAATGTTCAAATTCCCTAACAAATTAACACAAAAAAACCAATTCAATCCCCCCCCCCTTAAATTTGATCAATTCACTGCCATCACAAAGGCGCCGGCCGCCCCAATAATTCTGTGCCAAAAACTCGCAACAAAATAATTCGAAATTGGGGCGCCCATTCAAAGCTCCAAAAGTCGCCATCAAAGAATTGTTGGTAGGCAAAAGCAAAGCAATTTTCAAATCGTTCAAAAAGCTTTTTTTGATCAACAAAATTGCATTTAAATTGCGGTCCAAATCATCAGAAAGTAATGCAAAGTCGGCGGTCCGTCCTGTTCAGTGCTGAACCAGTCGAGTCCGACTCGGGTGTCTGCAACCCAAACATGGGCCTTTAGGCCATTTGGGTTCTTTAAAACAGATTCTGAATGTCGGGGGGTTCTTTCTGTTCACCAGAATTCGTCGTCGTCGTCGGCGGACTTTTGGTGAGGCCGCCGACTTTTGCGCATTTGTATAAAACGGGCAAAGCCCGGCGGAATGTCCATTTCCCATTGCACCAAAAAGGGCACGCCGTCCGCCGACTGTTCGCAAAAGCAGTCGAAATGGACGCGTTCAAAACAGAAAAAGAGAGCCAACACTTCGGCCGGGTCGAGTTGAACTCTAAAAAACGGGGGAAAATTATTTTCTATTTATGTTTAAAGGTGTTGGACACAAATCGAATGGCTTTCCGGGCCAAAATCCCGGGGGTTTTGACCTTTGATCTCCCGGACCCCGAGAAAATTGGCCCCGGTTTGCCCCGGGTTTGATTGCCCGATAATCCAAACCCGGCAGGTCTTTTAATTATTTCTAAAATGCCAACCGGTGGGGGGGGGGGAACAAGCAGTTCAATGCCCTGTAAGTCCCCACCTCTCCATAATGTATGCATATTCCGGAATGTCGGCCACCATTCCCGCCGTTAGCATTGTCCGCTCGGGAACCTCAAAATGTCATTTATATAATTGAAGTGTAAAAACGATTCGATTAAACAAACAATTTTTTTCATAGATTGAGTCATTCAAAAGCCAAAATTTGATTAAACCATGCACTTTTTTGAATAAAAATTATTTTTGTCCGCCGTCCATTCACTCGCCCCCCCCCAAACGTCCGCAAGCCGTTCACTTTAATCGCTATTTCGTTCAGTCGAATGTCCTCCCGCGCAAAAAGACCGTAGCCCATCGACTCGTCGTCGACCGGCCGCCGCAACTCCACTTTTGGCCACAGCAATTGGCCATCCCCCCGCTGTTGCTGAGTGTGAAGCCATCGCTCAAAATTTGCCATGGCGTCGTCGCGAAACATTTAAATTTTAATAAACACCGACAGAAATTTAAGCAGCACACTTTAGACCAGAAAAATGGTAAGACATAAAAGCAGAAAATAATTGTTAACTTTTAAACAAATTTTCTGAATTCAAAATGATTTTTCTTTTGTTGTTGCATTGAAGTGAATTTGAGTTTAAATAGCTTTCGACAACAAAATTAAATGAATGGGGGGGGGGGAAGGCCAATAAACGGACACAAAAAGGGGGGGGGGGGACATTTTGAGCTTCCTCCCGCCTCCTTTAATCAAACGGTAGGGGAAGGCCTTTAATTTACAAACTGACGGATTGATTAAAGACAATGGGAGGAAATAAAAATAAATATTTCCATTTACAGATTTTTGCTATAAAAATCTTCCTTTTGGGATATATTCACAAAATAAATAAAAAATAAAATATTGACAGACTGTGACCGGCGGAAAGTGACAAAAATCAAAGCAAAAAGTGAAAAGATGAAAGAAAAGCAGCAAATTTGCAATGAATTGAACAAAAATGTTTGGGTAATTGCATAAAAATTGCCGCCGTTTTGCACTAAAGACGAAAAAAGTAACACAAAATGAAAACTTTAATTGTCGGACCGATTTCTAAGCAGCTTTTTATACTGACGAAAAAATGCCGAAACGATTTGGTCAAAAACGGATTTTACTTTGGAAATGGACACAAAAAAAAGATTTTTTAAAGTTATTTTTTGTGCACAAAACGGCGTTTTTATCTATCCAAAAAACAAATTGCACATTTTTTCAATCAATGCCCAGGGGGGGGGGGCGGGCAGATCGATTCAATTAATTGTCAACCAATCAAAACATTCGTTCGTTCTTTCAACTCGATTCCCTCCGGCAATGTCTCTTCTCCTCAATGACCACCACCGATGAGTTAGACGAAGAACTCCGCCGTCTTAACCGTCTCAACTGCTGTTTGTTGGGTTGTTCCTCCTCCTCTCCTCCATCCCCGTACTGCTCCAATTTGTGGATTCGACCCAATAGAGCGTCCACCGTTTCGTGCACAGAGAGGGACACGTCAATGCATTGCTCAATTTTCTGGTCATCGTCGTCCCGGAGAAGTGCGTCAACATCTGCGAAAGCCTCGTCGATCAGCTAAATGAGAGAATGACGTTCAAATTTAAGTAAATTAAAATGAATTTCTTCATCCTCAACGGGAGAAATAAACCGAAAAGTGTTCAAATCAAAAAAATCCCACCTCAAGTCCGGTCGGCTCCTCCTCATTTTGTTCCGTCCAAATGATCGTTTCCGTGGCGTCAATTTGTGCATTCAAATCGTTGAAATCTTTGCGCATTTCCAACAGAAACCCGCCGATTTGCTGCACAAACTCCGCAAAAATCTGTGTCGGCAACGAAATGCCATCCCCTCCACTGCCATTGGCACTTTGCGCAGCGACAAGTGCCGCTTTGCCAACGCTCCGCTCAATTTGCTGCAGGCGATTCTGCAACTCTTCGAAAGGAACCTGAAGCATGGAAAAATGAGGAAAGCCCCGGAAAATCAAAGTCCACCTGCCGGTTGTTGTCCATGTACGTCTTGGTCCCATCTTCAAATTCTTCTTCATTTTCCCACCTCTCCCCTCCGTCGGCAGTCGTTCTCCTCCCTTCCTCCCCTCCATCATCGTCAACCAGTTCGGCATTCTTCGCCTCCCGTACCATTTCTTCCGCTTTTTCCACCGAAATTTGCTCAGCATTCTCCGGCAACGGATACGCGACAAGTTCAGCGCCGGGCCCTTGCGGGTACAAATTGCACACGCGGCAACTTTTGTTGTGCGGCAAACCGCCAATTTTGGAGGTGCCAACGCCGAACGTATGGATGTGGTGGAGATGGCCCCTATAAACAAAATGGTTTTTTTCACAAATAATGACACTAATTACCACGACAGCGGCACATTGTCCGTGTAATAAATCTCCACCCACACATTCCGATTGGCCGAATAAGTCACTGGCGTTGTGGGCGAAGTCGAGTGTTGGAAGAGCAAAAAAGGGTTGTCAAAAGGCGCCAATGGGAGAAGTGTCCGCCTGCACAAACGGTCGGCGTCGCTGTGCTCGCGACAGACGACCACCTGTTGATGCAATCAATCCATCAATTAATCAAATTAATTGGTTGTTGAGTGATCAAAACAATCAATTAATCGGTTTGAATGATCAAACAATTAATCAATCAAATTAATCGGTTATGAGTGATCAGACAATCAATTAATCAAATTAATCGTTTGTGAGTGATCATCAATTAATCAAATTAATCGGTTGTGAGTGATCAACAATCAATCGGTTGTCGAGTGATCAAACAATTAATCAATCAAATTAATTGGTTGGTGGGTGGTCTCCCCTAGAATCTAACAATAAATGGCACCGTGACGTAATGAGGCTTGGAGTTGCAGTAAAAATCGGCAAAGTACAGATTCAGATGAGGCTGTAGAAGCATATAAGCGGGTAACATCTGCAACAACAACAAAAAATGGTGAATTTCTGCAAACCGGGCGGGAAACATTGTCAAAACGTACAAAGCGAACTTCGCCAAACGGCGACTGTGTCGGCACGTGTCCCTTCGGGTCCAATCGAGCCGAAAAAAACAGTCCCAAAACAAAAAAATAATTTAAAAAAAACCAAACAAAATGAATTTCTACCCGAAATTGCCGTGTTGATAGGGGAGGCTGCCTGTCCATTGCTGTCTTTGCCGTACACATTCATTTCCGCCCTCGTCTCGTTGACAACGTAATCCCAATAAATTTTGGGTTTGCATCGGTACAAAAACTGAATGAATAAGCATTTACAAATTAGATAAATTGTCCAATAAATTCCTCCCCCCATCGGCACAAAAACTGAATGAATAAGCATTTACAAATTAGATAAATTGTCCAATAAATTCCTCCCCCCATCGGCACAAAAACTGAATGAATAAGCATTTACAAATTAGATAAATTGTCCAATAAATTCCTCCCCCCATCGGCACAAAAACTGAATGAATAAGCATTTACAAATTAGATAAATTGTCCATTAAATCCTCCCCCCCCCTTTATGCTGCCGCCCACCGTGAACGGTTGCATTTCGGTGCCGGTGTGGTTGATGGCCTTCTGCATCAGAACTTTCATCTCGTCCAGCGAAAATACTGTTAAAATATATGTGAAAGTTGTTAACATTTTTATCCAATCAAAATTCACTTGCGCGTTCATAAACTGTCCCAGAGGCCAATTGATTGTTCTTCGAGTCGATGAGCCTCAGATCAATGCGATACCCAAAAAAAGAATTATTGTCATTAATGAATATGATTTTAAAAAAGCTCTGGCTAATTACCCCCCGGCCCTCCCAAAAAGAAAATTTGTCTCACAATGAGCCGGGCAACGCATTGAACTCGGAGTGCATGATGTGAACGGGCAGCGTTTTTTCCAGGATCAGCCCCAATTCGTTCGCCCGTGCACCTCTCGCCAAGCCACCCTCGAGCTTTTCAAGATGTACAGCCAAGTGAAGTTTCAGCTTGTCATTGGTGTCTGAAAAAAATCAAAAATTTGTGGGTCTGTCAATCAAAAGGCAAGACAAAAATTCTAAGAAATCAAACAATAAAAGTTTATTTTCTGAGTTTAATAAAAGAGAGATTATGTACATAGGTATATCAATTGCCACATCCCCGACAATTGTTTATCGTTTCACTTTTTCGCAGAAATCTCCCGTCCGCCTCACCACCTTCAAGCAGCACACAGTCCATTATTTTTGTTCACTCAACCTTATCTCAACAGCTTCCTCTCACCAAAATCAATAGGGGTGGAGGAGTAAATATAAAAACTATATCATCAACTGCTGGCAGCACATTGCCCTACTTCAGTTGGTTGGCGCTGTCCCCAAGTCACATTCTTTCATGAATCAATCAATATTATTATTTGTTTATTCACTCGACTAACAAAACAAAAAAAACTACAATAAAATGGGTAATTATTTACTCAAAATAAATTAAGAATTCGCCAAAATCCAAAATTAATGGTTTTACGTCGGCACAACAAAAGTGCACTTTTTCTGTTGTCGACAATTTGCTTCTTCGCCATTTTTCTCTTTCTTCACACATTCCATTCCTCGTCCAACAAAATGGCAAAAATTGAGTTGTTTTTCAACGAGAAATTACACTTTGTTCAGCAAGGGCAGAGGACAGGTGAAAAGAGCCAATTCTAATTAATGAAAAGCAATTAACGAGATTTAAAGAACAATTAATGCCCCCCCCCTCTCCTTAGTCCCTAACAATAACAGCAACAATAAAGTCGCATTGTTTTTGGTTGTTATGAAAGCGGAAGATTTGCGCACAGAATACCAATTGGCCCATCGAACGCTTCAATGTTATTGCGCAATGAAACATTATCCGCTGATTGTGGTCGATTTATCGCGCAATGCGACGATGCAGGAACTTTGCCCGCAAAAAGATGTGAATTTTTGTCTTAAATAGCACAAAAGTATTGTGCGTCATCAAATTGGGGACGTTCACTGAGTTCTCATTAATCAAGGACACATTATGGAAATGAAGGTACTTTCCTGTTATGTGACCACAAGCCAAAATTTTAAAAAATCAACAAAAGGCGCGCAAATCAACAAAGGGCGCGCAAATTCCACTACTTTGGAGGCATAAATGCAACAATTGCTGAAAAAATCTCATCAAATGGATCAACTCTTCGATGTTTGTATGCGGTGGGAATGTGAATTTTGCGCGCCCCTTTGTTGATTTTTTAAAATTTTGGCTTGTGGTCACATAACAGGAAAGTACCGAAATGAATTACCACCAACACCTTTTGTGTCACAGTTCATGTTCCGAAGGCATTGCGCCTTGTCCCATTGGCTGGCTGACCACCCGAGCGTGGAATGGACACTTTTTCTGGACGCTGACATGGCTATAATCAACCACAACCATTTGGTGGAGGATTACATCCCCTCCGGCGACATCGACTTGGTGTTCTATGAGCGAATTTTTAACGGAGAAATTGCTGCCGGCAGTTACTTGGCCAGGAACACAGAGTTCACGCGCAAATTTCTCCAATATTGGGCCAATTATTATTACGAATTGCCATGGAGTTGGCATGGGACAGACAATGGGGCAATCCATGTACTAATTTTTTTAATGATTTTAATTGTTTGTTTAAACAATTACAACAAACTTTTCTAATTTCTAAGGCGGTCTTCATGGATTATTTTTGTGGCAAAAAAGATGAAATTCATTGCTCTAAACGAAGGGCCATCTGCTGGGAACTTTGGCGTGCTTCAACTAATGACGACGGCCTGCGCATGTTCACGGACTGTGTCCGGTCAGTGCTCGGAAAACGCAACAAATTGCACGACGAAAATGGAAATGTCAAATTTTTGACAAATTTTCGGACGCATTGGTCGCGCGACGCATGGCTCAGCGGTGGAAAATGGTGCGCTCGCGACTTTTTCATCCACGGATGGAAGAAAAAGTAATTTTTATTTTAAATTCCATCACATTAAGCCTTTCTTTTTTGTCCAAAAGATGGCAAAACTCGTCAAATTGGGGCGGTTGGAAGTCGCCGTTACGCCTCGCAAATGGCCAATTGGATGAAGCGTTGGATTTGGCAAAATGTTCGTCCGAATCGCAACCAAAATGGCCATATGACGCGTCGTACATTGCGAGCACAAGTGAAATTGACACACTTTTGGAGGGGCATTTGCACGAAATGAGAATGACCCAATTGGACTATTGGCGACGCATTGAAGAAGTACAGCAACAGCAGGATCAATTGTGAGGCAGCGCGGGTGATCAACCAGCTGCTGCTGACCGGACTGGTCGAGTACATCGATTTTGATCAGAATCATTTCAAAATTCGATAATGTTTAAAAGCGATCTCTTTCAAAATGAGTCTACCGTATGTATATATCCATTACTCACATTCTTCAATTACACGGGATTTTTTGTATTGTTCATTTTGAATTATTTATCTCTTAAAAAGTTTCCGCAATTACATACCGAAATAAATTTTGGATGGTTTTTCTTGATTGAATATTTCGAGAATGGCAAAAGCATCCGAAAGGAATTAAAGTTAAATTTTATAGGGAAGGTGTCCGAGCTGTGCGGGTAGGGAAAAGCTCTAAATAAATTGCATTTGCAAGGTAGCAAACACAACTCCGCTCTCAAACAATCCCTTCACACGGGGAAAACGTAATAAATTCACTTTTTTGGAAATTAAATGGCAAATAAAAAAGAAAGTCGTGCCCGCCCACCTGGCATTCGGAAGGTCCATCGGATGCGAATACGTCTCGCACTTGGCTGTGTCAACAGTTCGACGCCGCCTTCGCCTACCGCTTTCACAGCGTTTTCGCTACCGCCGTTGGCTGCACTCGAAAAGTCGCAAAAGTTTGAAGCGACGGCACTGGCACTGTTCATCTTTCGCGTTTCCTCACAATGCTCGCGCAGCCGACGTTCGTAGTCCGCGCGGGCTGCCGCATATTCGGGCGGCACCGCCACGTGGCCGCCGGACGGACTTTCGAAGGAGTGCATCGGCATGAGCTCGCCCGCAAAATGCAAGTTGGGGGTCGGGGTGGCGAAGCTGTTCGGAGGGTTGAGATGCTGCAGCGGAGGAGGGTGAAAGTTGGCATGGGGACGGGACAGCGGAAGTTGGGTGTATTGCTGCCGGTAGAACTCGTGATCTGGACGATGAAAACGAATTTATACACATTTTTAATAAAAAAATTGTCTCATAAAATCAAACAGATGGACGTCGACTCTTCTTTTCTAGTACATAAATCGTGAAAAGAAGAATAAACAAACAATCTTAGATTTTTCAATTTCCCCTCCCCCGTTTCATCGTTTTCAAAATTTAAAAAATTAACCGATTTTGTCAAAATGGCTCTCAAAAGTATCCCGGGTTAGGCTACCCACCAAGACCCCGCTCGGTTAACTTTGGCTAATCCCGGTCACTGACCTTCACTCATTTACGGGATTTATTTCGGATCTTTAATTTAGAATTTGGGAAACAATTGCCAAATTTATTCTTTAAACGCCATTAAAAGTTCACTAATATTTTCCGGCGGCCTCTAGGCACCGCCGAATTTTTAAAAAAATAGTTTTAAATGTGCGCTACGGTTAAAAATTGCAAATTTTTCAGTTTTCCCGCTCACTTTATTGGGAAAATCATTAAAAATGCATTGGTATCGGCTAGCGAAAAAACAACAAAATTTTTCAAAAAAAATGCAGCAATTTTGCCCTTTTTAAAAAAATTGCCAACCCTTCGAAAGGCTGAAAACTGTTCAAAATTCTAAAAAAAAAATCAAAAAGCTTTAATTATTGTAATTTTAGTCCGACCTATCTTCTCTCGACTCCAACAAAATTTGTTTTATGGGTTTTTATGCAATTTAATTTTTTTTTAAACCCTGACCCCCGGTGTGTTTTGTCCGGCTTATGGATTTTTACCGAGGTCCAGGTCCAGAATTCCGGGGTTTTCATTTTTTCCGGTCACTAACTGATTAAATTGCGCGTAATAACCTGCACTTGTCTCGTTCAAAAACGCTTCGCTCACTTGAATAGGGTCCGAATTGCCGTGGCTGTTGCCGCCACGACGAATCGGCCGTTTTCCAACTGTCGTTCAGCAATTGGTCTCCGCCCATTCGTCGATGCCATGGCGGCATCGACCGCTCGTCGGCACCGAACGGATTGGCGGCGGCGGCCAGGCCCATCGGTGGGGGCGGAAGAAGTGGAAGCGCCGAAGGCCCCGGCGGATAATCCATCGGAAGAAGCTCACGCGATGGGTACGCCGGAGGGGGACGGCCTCCGCCCATGTACTGGGACGGATGGCGCATTGGAGGAGGCCACATTTTTGTTAGATAAAGCGAATCGGCACTTTTTGACCCCAATAATGACGAAGCAAAAACAGAAAAATAATATTAATCTCTGTAAAGTAAAACGAATAATTAAAGCATATTAATGTCTCGACATTGGCATTATTCGATCGAATAATCCTAGATCTAGCTTAGCTTTTACGTTTGAAGTTTTGAGTCCTTTATTTGAGGTTGGAATTTTTTTTTTAAAGAATTTTCGTTTAGACAGATGGCCAAACTAAAAAGCTTCAAAAAAATCCAAACATTTTTTAACTTTTTATCAAATCTCTTAACAAAATTGAGCTAATAATTCAATTCAAAAAGTGAAATGTTTGAAGCCTTGTCGAGCTCAATTAGAGAAAATTAACACTTCAAAGTATTCGTGCCTTTTACATTAGAGAGAACAAAGAGTGGTCATTTTCCCACAACTTTGCTTTGGTTTGCCCCGGGGGGAAAGAAAGTGAAAAGGGACGTTGAGAGAGTGCCTTTAATACTTTGTGGCCAGAGAAACAGAGTGTTAATGGAGGGGAAAATGCAAATATTTCTGTCCTTTCCATGCGGCGCGGTACTCCTCCAACAGAGAGGCCGGCGAAAGTGGCAAATACAGAGAATGCCAATGGCATGGCATAAACAATGGACAGACGAATGAATGCTTAGCCGAGAATTGAAGGGGGGGCCGAGAATTGAAGGGGGGGGGGAGGGGTTGGAAATGCCCACATTTATATAGTGAGAGAATGGGGGGGGGGTAAGCGGGCATGACACAAGTTCAGCAGCAATTCTCTCCTCTTTTACCCTCACTTTTCAATATCGAAGTCCACTCACTCACTCCCGCCGAAGACGAACACGCCCCCCCCCCCCCTCTCCCTCCGTCACTTGCGCGCCCTCCCCCCGTCTTGTCGTCGTCGTCGAGAGTGGTGGGAGACAATTTGCGCACGGATGAATGGTCAACCGGTGAGGGCAGAAGAATGGAAGAGGATGAAGAAGAGAAGGAAGGGATGAACGGATGGAAACGGACGGCACAACGCGAAAGTCCCCTCCCCCCCCCCCCAATTCTCATCCGCGCACACATTCTTCTGCCTTTTCTTCATCCCTCCGCCAATTTGTCCCCCCCCCCCCTCCCGACGAAAACCGAAGTCGCATTCCTCCGATTATGGACGAAGATATGCATTTTGGTATGTGCGTATTTAATTTGGAGGAGCATATGTTCATCACGGAACTCATTTCACTCCGTTGGGTCCCTCTCCCTTAAAATAATTCTTCAATTTCGCAATTTTCACGAGAAATTTTTTGAATTGTTCATTCTCAAGTTCTTTCTCAGTCCATTAAAAGCCTTTCTTCCCCCCCCCCCCGGGGGGGTTGATGAGAAATGAAAATTGAGAACACATGGACAAACGGACGGACGGAGGGACATCCCAACGAACCGCCGGCCAAATGCCTTTCGGCGGACAGAGTAAATCCCCGCCGCCAAATGGTCGGCGATAGGCGCCTTTCCCCGCCGGAGGGGGCGATTTTGTTGGGGGTGCCATTGCCATTCATTCAGCGGAAGAATTTTGGCGATTTATCGCATTTTATTTGGCGCTGTTTCGTCAAATTATATTTAAATGCATTTTATTTATTTATTTATTTCCATAAAATCCGGCGGGTCTTTAATATTTGGGGAGTTTAAACAAAAATAAATGCCTTTCCATTGCCAAATCTCTCCGCCCATTTCATCCAATTTTGTCGGCTATTTTTGCCTATCGATGCCCTCCTCACCCCGCCATAAAATTGTTTTTGCCTCATTCATCATTTTGGCACATCGACACGCACTCATCTCCGTCCGTCCGTCCGTCCTTCCCGTCCAGTCTCCTCCGATTTCCGGGGATGGCATTGGCACTGGCACTGGCATTGTCTCCCCCGGCGTGGGGTCCATGTGCCATTTTTCATGCCAAACCCATTAATGAATGCCCCCATTCTTCCGCGGATTATGCAATGTTGTGAGTGAGTGGGTGGGGGGGAGGGGTGGACATAACACAGCCAATGGACGTATCGATCCCCCCGGGGGCTTTCCTAAACGAAACCTCAATTTTTAAAAATGCGAAGCCAAATGCTTACAATTCGGACATTGATTGGGCCAGATTTTAACTTATTTTGTTTCGGCCACAAAAAATAATATGTTATTTTTTTTAATAAATTTATTATTTGCCTAAGCTAAAAACTTGAAATTCTGTTAATGCTATTCTCAAATTTTCATAAATTTTTCGTGGATCGGTCGGCCATTTAAATTTGCACTTTCCCAATTCTTTCGTTTCTATTTTCATATTCCATTTGATCTATTCAAATTTCATTTTCGATGATTTTTATTTTTGTTTTTTTTAAATTTTCTTTGGGGCATAAATTTTCAGTGCCCGTAAAGCACAGCAAAAAACATCATTTCCGGTCAACTTTTGTATATTTATGCCCATGGGACAGTGCCGTGCCGATGAATGAGCCGGCATTGTTTTTTTGACAGCCAAAAATGCCAAATTTAATCAAAATGCTCGCGACAAAATGGCAAAGTGTTTTTGTTTGTTAGTAAAAATGGAATTTTTATAATCTTTTATATTTAAATAATTGAATTATTTTCTTTTATATTCGAAATTTGTTTAAAGTCCAATTCAATGCAACGGCGGCATTTGTTTGATGCGTCGTTTAATGGCTTTATAAATTTGAATATTTTATTGGTATTTTAATGATTCCTTTATTTATTTGGCAGCAATTTCCCATTAATCATTTATTTACACTTAGTCTGTCTTTTTTTTATTTGATTTTAATGAATTTATCGTTTTATGATTATTATTTGAAGTAAACCTTTTAAATTTATCCAACAATTCTTCTCCATATTTCAAATATCCCCCCCCCCCCCCAATATTTTGCTGCCCTTTGACCATCGGCTGCCATTTACCCCCCGGCGTCCCCCGGCCCCTCCGGCGTCCCCCCCCCGGCGCCTCTCCGCCAGCCGCCGTCCATTGGCCACCCCAAAGGCCGTGGACCAAATTAGCGACAGCCGGCGGTCGTCTCACAATCCTTTTGCTGCCAGTCGGTGGAAGAAACTCTTTTTCTTTCTACGCCAATTCTTTGACTCGCAAAATTCCCGCCAAATTTTCAAAAATTGCCTTGGAGCGACGCATTTTACGCCCAATTAGGCGCCCCACAATTTCTTGGGGCTATTTTCAGTGGGGGGGGGGCACATTTTATGGAAATGCCAATAATTATTTGTTTTATTCTATTTGAATTTACCCGAAAGTTCCGATTTCTTTCAATTTTTGTGCCCTCAACTTGAATTTATTGTTAGGTAAATGTTTTTAAAACTTTTCTCTTAACCTCTGCCAAATTTCGAATTTTGCACAAATTTACTTTTGCGTTGCTTTTCATCTCCGGCAATGATTGGCTTAGACTTTTTGCTCTCCGTCCGTCCGTTCTCCCACAATATAAACATTTTATGCTAACGCTACCCCCCCCCCCCCCCCCCCCTCCCCTCCGGCGCCCCAATCACCGACATTTTTTTTACACAATTAAATCGTTGGAATAATAAACATTGGACGGACAGAAACAAAATCAATGGGATTAGAAAGTATCTGAAAGTTGGGTAGTACGGGCCGGGACTTTTCGAATAATAGACAAATAAAAGATTGGTAAATAAAGCCACCCCCCCCCCTGGCGGCTTAATTGATCATCAGAAAAATATTTTAATTTAAAAAAATGATTATTTGCAATTTTGCAATTTTTGAGAGCACAAAAAACGAAATAAATTTGGTCAATTCAGCACATTTTATTTCACGAATTGCCTGCCACAAAAAGTGCGAATAAAAATAATAAAGAATGATATTTAAATTAATTGTTCATTTGCCTCCCCCCCCCCCCTCACAAGCGGAAACAATTGGAAGACGCCTTTTGACAGCCTCTGATCAGTCGGAGAACACTTTCCGTCCGTCTCATCAAAAATAATTTTGTTTTTTTCTGTTGTCCCCCCCCCCCCGGCTAGCCGGAACTTCCGGCCCGTAACTCGCGGCCCTAAACTTGCGGCCCTAATTAAAGCAACAAAAAAAATCAATGACAAAATCAACTTTAACATTTTCATTATAAATCCTAACGCATGCTTTTCTAAGAAAAAGATGCGTTTGTAACCTAAGCCTAATTCACCCCCCCCCCCCCCCAAAAAATTCATTGTCCCCCCCCCCTCTCCCCGCCTCCCCCCCCCCCTCTCCCCGCCTCCCCCCCCCCCTCTCCCCGCCTCCCCCCCCCCTCTCCCCGCCTCCCCCCCCCTCTCCCCGCCACCCGACACAATCCCCGACGGGGATTCCCCGCCGGCCGATCGGATCGATTCCTTCAGAAAGTCGGCCGGCGATGAAAGACGTCCGCCGCCCGCCCCCGCCCCCGCTGTTGGGATGCAAATAAAATAAACTCGATTAGGAAGAGAATAATGTTTTTGGTTGGGTTGGCGATTTGTTTTTTATTTTTCAAAAAATTTTCATTTTGCGAGGAATAAAAGAAAATTGAAAAGGGACTCATTTCGTAATTGCTAAGGTTTTGATTTTGAATATAATTTACTTAATTTGTTCACTATTTTTCAGTATTATATTTCAATTTTTGTCATTATACAAATTTCAATGTTTTTTCGTCCGATCACTTCCCTCCTCCCCTCCAAATTTCAATGTTTTTTCGTCCGATCACCCCCCCCCCCCTCAAATTTCAATGTTTTTTCGTCCGATCACTTTCCTCCTCCCCTCCAAATTTCAATGTTTTTTTCGTCCGATCACCCCCCCCCCCCTCAAATTTCAATGTTTTTTCGTCCGATCACCCCCCCCCCCTCAAATTTCAATGTTTTTTCGTCCGATCACCCCCCCCCTCAAATTTCAATGTTTTTTCGTCCGATCACTCTGATCACTTCCCCCCCCAAGTTTCAATGTTTTTTTCGTCCGATCATTTACTCCCCCCCCCAAACAATATAACAATTCGCCCTTAAACAAACAAAGCACCCCCCCCTTCCCCCCCCCCCAGTTCATTGACTTTATTACAGACACTTCTCCGCTGAACATCACTTAGACATCGCCACAATTGACAGATTCCCACCATTAGACACCCCCCCCCCCACTCCTCTCCTCCTCTCCTCCAATTATCCCAAGCAAATCCCATCACATTCAGCCGCCGGTCGGCTTTCCAGAATGTGCCCGCAGGCAAAGTCCATTATTCGGAATTTGGGCTCATTTAATGCCAAAATCGGAGACAACAGAAATTCGGAAACCTTTAGAATTCGGGAGAAACAGACGACCCCCCCCCTCTCCCATTTATATATTTATTCTCATTGTATCTCAAAATAAACCAAAAATCTTTGACCCCCCGCCCCTCTTTTTTTATTTTTTGGCGCAAAAAGTCATTGGCCGGGCCATCGCGCAAAATGAATTTGAAATGAATGGGAGGAATAATTAATTACCTAATTAGAATAATTAATTTCCTAATTAATTGGGGACCCCCCGGCATATGCAAATGTAAATGATGCCATTTCCATTCGAATAAACAAACCTCTCACTCTATTTTCAATGTTTTTGGGACTGTTGAATTGACAAAATCACACATCTCATTTGTCAGTGAATTTTTCCCGTCGTTTGATCGGTCGGCCACCCAAATTGTATTTATTACCTAAATCCCCCCCCCCCCCCAATTTAATGATCCAACCCCTCCAACCGTTGTTTTGCCATTCCCTCCCCCTCCCCCCCCCCTCTCACCGATCACCGCAATTTGTGCGGCGCCTGCTGCTGACTGGATTGGTGCGATTTGTGGGATTGTCGACGTACAAATCGGGTGGGGGGGGGGGGGGGGCTCGTGCGGGTTGGGTGACCCCCGTAACAGCAACAACAAACAACAGCAGAAGAAACAGAGAGTGTTTGCGCCATCGGAATTTCTTTTTGCGCGAGCCAAAGGATGGGGGGGGGGACGAACTTCGAAATCAAATCATCCCGAAATGCTTTTGGTCAGGAAGCTCGAGAGTTTAGCGTCCGAAAGAGAACCTTTTGGAGGCAAAACCAAAAGCTTAGAACTCTCCGCCGATTGGAGAAGAAAGAGATGGACAGCCTCCGGGGGATGGTCGTCGGCTGATCGGTAAGAAAAGGGCGGCAGGCGCTGAGAGGCGGTCGGGAATGGATTTCGAATTATGCAAAGTATTCCAAACTCTCGCCGACGTTTCCCATTCATCAAATTGGCGCTTCGCGAGAATTGGGAATTTCTCACCACCCCCCCCCCCCCCCCCCAATTGTTTCGCGCAATCCGAGAGGGGGGGGGGGGAGGAGGGGGGGGGGGTCAAGTTGGATTTGGGGGAAGGGGGGGGGGACTTCACCCGGTCCGTTCCATAAGGTTCATGCCGCCGCCGAATAACCAGTTCAGATCAGAGCGGGTCGGTCGGACCCATCGCCACCCAATCGCTCTCTGATCCTCCCCTTCTTACCCCACAGAATCCGTCCGACGCCAAACCAATTTGTACAATATGACGGCAATTTTGTGCAATTAATGTTCTAATTGTATTATTATTATTATATTTTGCTGATGGCCCGTCGTCCCTTTGCTTAACGCCGGCGGATGCTTTCCGCTTTCAGCTCATTGTCAGAACAGCGTCAGCGTCAGAGAACGGCACCAGCAGAAGCACAAAAACAGCAGCAAACGTCGCAACAATCGCCAATTCTGGCCAGGCATCGTTTTGTTTATTTTGCAGCATTTCAAAAACCTCGGGGGAAATTTCAGAGACGTGACCAAATAATGATCAGAAAATCTTTCAGAGACGTGACCAAAAAGTGATCAGAAAATCTTTCAGAGACGTGACCAAAAAGTGATCAGAAAATCTTTCAGAGACGTGACCAAAAAGTGATCAGAAAATCTTTCAGAGACGTGACCAAATAATGATCAGAAAATCTTTCAGAGACGTGTCAGAAAATCTTTCAGAGACGTGACCAAAAAGTGATCAGAAAATCCTTACTTTTTAAAAGTGGGATTTTCGAATATAAATAATTTGCTCTTTTTATCTAACTAATTTCTCTTAAGGCTTGAGCGTTCTCTCGCAATGTCCGCCACCGTCGGTAGTGGCCGCCACCAACTGCAGCCGTCGCCGCCCTCGTCCTGCTCGCCCAGCTCGCCCTACTCGCCCTCCTCGGCCTCGCCCTCTTCCCTTCCGCCGGACGGAAGCGACCTCGAGGAGATGGAGGAGGAGGAGGAGGAAGAACGTGAGTTATTTGCCGGAAACTTATACCGTTCACAGAGCTTCAAATACATTTTAATTAATACCAACAAAAAGTCGACTTTTTGGACAAATTATTTGTTTTGCGCAGTCCGACCGCACTCAAAAGACGACGGCGTACCGAAAAGCCTGCGCCCGTTGCCGGAAATGGGCACCGACGCGCGGACGCGCTTTAGCCACACGAAGGCGCTATTTGAGCAGTTGGAACGCACTTCGGCCACCAATCAGCAGAAAATGCCGCCTACGCTTCCCTCTTTTTACTCGCCACGCCTCCAAAGGTCCGCGGGGATGGCACAATTCAGTCTCGTGGCGGTGAAGGGGGGGGCGGGGATGGCACAATTCAGTCGTGGCGGGGGGGGGAGGAGGGGATGGCACAATTCAGTCGTGGCGGGGAAGGGAGCGGGGACGGGGATGGCACAATTCAGTCGTGGCGGTGAAGGGGGGGGGCGGGGATGGCACAATTCAGTCGTGGCGGGGGGGGGGACGGGGATGACACAATTCAGTCGTCGCGGGGAAGGGAGGGGGGACGGGGATGGCACAATTCAATCGTGACGGGGAGGCGGGGGATCGGGGCGGGGTCCGTGGGAATTAAGGAAAACATTCAAAAATTGTCCAATTCTTTAGGTCAAGCTCCACTGGCGGTTGCCAAGCTTCTTCCGCCTTCCAGAAGGCTCCTCCCGCAGTGCCGCCAAAGCCGCCGCCGCCGACGAATGTGCCGCCCAAGTGGCATCATAATGCCCAAGTGACTCCATCCGTTTCCGCGCAATCCTTCGGGCCCGGCTTTGGAGGTGACGGCGATCAGTTTTTGTTTAAAGCATTGACGTCTTTGACCAGAATTCTTTCGAAACGACCTCACTGATCAATTTAAATTCACTTTCATCAGTAAATGTTCCGTCTCGTGCCCCCGAAACCACCGCCAAATGTTCGGCTTCGTCTCTGTCTTCGGCTTCTCCTGCCGGCTCACCGCTCACTCAAATGGCGCGCAACTTCTCTCAATTTGCCTTTGACGTTGAACGCATCGCGCACATCGATTCCCCCCCAAACGATCGACAAAATGCCAATGCCCCCGGGGGACACACGGTCGCAAGTTACCAGCATTTTGCAGACACAACGAGAAGGTGTGAATCTGATCAGTCTGATGGTAGGACTAGGACGAGCCCGTCCCGGTCCTCAGGGCCCACTCCCACCAGATCGGGGTCCCCGCGTTTCTGATTCTTTTCTCCAATTCTGTTGCCCGTTCTGTTTCTACTACATTCTCCAATTTCTAAAATTGCTTTTACAATTAGGCTTGTTTCTCGGACGGACGAGTCCAAGCAGTACCAGCAACAGCAGCAGAAGAAGCAAAGTCCATCACCAATAGAAAGTCATGAAGAAGAGAGTAAAAAAGTGCAGCAAATAAATTATGATGCTTATTGGCGAGGACCGTCATCGTATTACACGAAGCGACTGTTTGGAGTGGAGCAGAAACAGCAGCAGGAGAGGGAGGAGAGCGAGCAGGAACAGAAACAGCAGCAGACCATTCTGACAAAACGGAAACATGGTTAGGAGGAGGGAGCGCACTTTTCCATGTTAACCTGATCTTTGTACTTAATTTTGAAACTGTTCTGGCCGAAATTACCCGGACGATCTGATTAGGATTTATTAAAGTCCATAAGATCGTTCTAAGTTGGGGATTAGCAAAGGAAATAAGCAAGAATATTGGCTCAGATGGAGGCGGCTCATCTCCGCAGAACGGAAGTGAATCGGGCGATTCTGTGCCGTCGGAGCCTCGTCCGAGCAGTCCACCTCCCTCCGCTCAAAATTTGTCCATGGACGACAAGACGAAGGAGGTCGACCCCACATTTTATTTGGTTTTTTGTATTGAATTTCAAAAAAGCTTTAGGTCCAGGCCCGAAAAAAGTGTTTAGCCAGCAACTCCACCCCATCGCCGGTGGAGACAATGCGCGGACTGTCGCCGGAGGGCGATTCGATCACCGGAAGTGGCGGCGCCCGCAAAATTTCTTTCAGCACGGCACCGATCAAAGTGTACAAAACGCACGTAAGTGCAATAATTTAAATTTCGAAAAATTTGGAGGAATTTAACACAAAAATGCCGCCGCCTCCTTTTGAGGGCGTCGAAGAATACGACCGCCGAAATGATGACATCGACCCGGTGGCGAGTTGTGCCGAATATGAACTGGAACGGAGGCTTGAACGCATGGAACTCTTCGAGGTTTGCAGCGACAAAAAGTTGAGAAATTTTTTTTTCAAATAAAATTACTTTCAGGTGGAATTAGAAAAGGGCGCCGAAGGGCTCGGAGTTAGCATTATCGGTGAATATTTTCAAGAAATTACCTAATTTCCTCTTAAACGATCCCCCCCCCCTCACCTTAATCTCCTCTTAAACGATTCATTCCCCTCTAAACGATCCCCTCCAATGTCCAGGAATGGGAGTGGGTGCGGACGCGGGCCTCGAAAAGCTTGGCATTTTCGTCAAATCGATTACGCCCGGCGGCGCGGTGCACCGCGACGGGCGCGTGCGCGTCTGCGACCAAATTGTGTCGGTGGACGGCACTTCGCTGGTCGGCGTCTCCCAACTTTTCGCCGCACAAACGCTACGCTCCACCGGCGCCCGCGTGCGTTTCACCGTCGGACGTGAGCGGAATTTGGAGGAAAGCGAAGTGGCACAGCTAATTAGGTAATTAAATCTGCTGGTTGAGTAATGGAAATTGCGCATTTGTTCAGACAATCGCTGGAACAAGATCGCCTGAGGGAACGGCAACGACTCGCGCTGCTGTCGGTCAACCAGCCGCCGCAGTTCGTGCCGACGACCGCCGCTTCGTCGACAACGGACGAGGAGGAGCAAACGGGCGACCGGGGCGCCACTGTTAGAGAGGTGAGAAACGGACGGCACCGGCACAGGTCGGGCGATCGACATTTGTCTCGAGAAGCAGTCCCCCCCCCATTCTCGACAAACTTCTGACTCATTCTTTGGCAAGGATAGCAACGATTGAGGGAATTGTTGGATTATGTCGACGCTTTCTTATGGCTTTACCATAATAAATGCCATTTTTAGTCCAAACGTGCCGATGCTTTGGCTAACATCAGACAGCCGCCGGTCGTGGGCAAGGAATCGGAAGAAACGCTTTCCATCCGAACCAAAATCCACGCCCTCGAGTCCGAATTGGTAAATTGAACCAAAGTTGCTCCGCGGGTTACCCGAAACCCGACCCAACATTTTCTCGACCCGGAGCAACCCTGAATTGAATATTTTAGAAGGATTTTAATTCATTTTATTTCAAAAAAAAGGCCGAATCGCAGCGAAAAGCGTTGGAAATGAGTGCCGAGTTGGACAATATGCGATCGCATTACTCACAGCTGGAGAGTCGGTATACTCAGGCGACGACAATCGTAAAAAGTTTCCGTGAACGGTAACGGCCTTCGTTTTGGGGGTAAATTTAAATGAAAAAACAAAAAGATTTTAGTGAATTGGAAATGCTTAAACGCGAGGAGAGTCACGTTGAGCAGCTGAAGGCCAAGGAACGCGAATATGGCGACCTGGTGGCACAGCTACGGGACCGAATCGACGAGTTGGAACGTAAATTGGACGGATTGGCACAGCAAAGAGCGCAGGTCCTTGGGGGGGGGGGGAATTTTGGCAAATTGTAAAAATAAAAAACTTTCAGATGGTTAATGGCGAATTGAGCGAATTGAAGGAGAGGCTGGAGCAGTGCAAAGCAGGCACTGGTAGACAAAAATGGCATTTAAATCGATTTAAAAAGAGAAAGGATTAAATAAAACATTCTCAGTCTAATTAATTCAACCCGACAAAAATATGTTTCCATTTTGAGTGCATTCCAATGACCCCTCACAAAATGGAGCAGTACTGGGAAGGCCAGCAGATGAACATACGCCGGTCATTGTGCCCAAGCCATCGCAGCGACGTCACGGCGGAGGGGAAATGGTACCCGCGCGGTTGATCAGCGTCAAACACGCAGGACTGGTCTGATCGGATCAAATTGTCAACTCAGACAGAGACAACATTTACACTTTTTGAAGGGCTCTCAGTCTGTGCCGTTGTCGGCGGCGCCGCCTCCGCCCCCGCACAATCAGCACTTCTACCACCACCAGCAGCAACAGCACGCGGCAAATGCCGACCATCTTCATCACCAACACGGCCATCCCCAATTTGTGATCGTCACCGGCGGCAATAATCCAAACGCCGTGGGGCCTCAGCAATATCACCGCCAGCAGCAACAACTTCCGTACCCACAGGCAATTTGTGACGAGCCTTCGGTAGCGAGTTACGGTAACGGAGCGCAACAACAGCAGCAACGGGGCGGAGGAGGTCGTTTCGTGTCGGCGTGCGACAGTCCGGTGCCGAGGTGGCGTGGCAGCAATTAGTGAATAATTAAATAACCTTTTAGGATTTCCGAACCCGCCTCCCCGGCAATGCCTCAGAAATTCATGCAAGGCATCAAAGGGCACCCGCAGCACCACCACCACGGCACGGGCCCCCGGGGGCTGTTGTTTCCGCTGAAGAAGCGATTCGTCTCCTCCGCTGGTAGAGGGGGGCGGGGAGGGGGAAGTCAATATATGCTTTTCCATTTGAGTACAGTGTTTTCTGATCATACCAAACGAGTCGTTCATTTTGAGCTGATCAGATCAATTTTGTATCCCTAAAATGATCAAAATATTTAGCGGAGCACGAATTTTGGCGTGAAAACATCGAGGCGCAGGTTTGTGCTGCATTTTTGAACAACTTTTAGAATGTTTTATTTTTGAAATTCAGGGCCTTCAGGTGCTGCACTGGAGCGTGGACGACGTGTGTCAGTTGCTGATCCACATCGGACTGGACAAGTACATTCCAGGTGAAAGGAGCCAAAGACGACACAAAAGTCAATGTTTTGCATCTCAGAGTTCACGGTCAATCAGATTAACGGGCCCAAGCTTTTGGAGCTGGACGGCTCGCGACTGAAAGTTGGTGAATTTCCCTAAATTTTCCTCTTTAAATTCTGATCAAATTTTCCCAAATAAAAACGCCTCAGGCCATGGGTTTGTTTAATCACGCCGATCGGGCGGTGATCAAAAAGCGCGTCAAGGCGATCAAACAGCGCATTGAGCGCGAGCGCAAACAATTGGAGAAGGAGGCGCGTCAGCGCGGCGGTAGCGTCAAAATTGTCAGCGTCCAATGAAGGAAATTCCACGCCCAAAAAACAATGCCATAAACATTCACTACCGTATGCTTTCCTCCCCCCCCCCCCCAATTACTGTAACTAACTTCGACCATTTCATTCCAAACATTTCTGTTCATCAATGCAATTTTCTATTTATTTTCAAATTCGTTGTTGTTCAGAGATTCGTGCCAATGTATTAAAACTATCCTTTCCAAAACAAAAAACAACAATAGCATATTACTGTCATTTCAATTCGATTACCGTATCCCCCCCAGCGATCAAACGTTTTACCCATAATTTTTGCTTCATATTCTACCGAACTAAAAAAGATAAATTATTTATTTTCAAACACCAGACATCGGACGTCCTGCTCTCTGTCCGTCCACTCATGCCCACCGAATGCCCGTCATTTTTTGGGTCAACGTTTTGCCCACAAATTCAATCAATGCACTTCAAATGTGGGGAGGGGAAGGGGAGAGGGGGGGGGCTGAAGATGAACATCACCAGACATCGGACGTCCTGCTCTCTGTCCGTCCACTCATGCCCACCGAATGCCCGTCATTTTTTGGGTCAACGTTTTGCCCACAACACATTCAATCAATGCACGCAATAGAGACCATGCAAATCAAATGGTCCAAATTTTTCCTTTGTCCGTATTTAATGTTAAGGTCGGTTTTAATTTTGAAGGGTTGGCTTTGCCAAATCCCATTTTCCCAACTTACATTTATTTTACAATTTTAGAATTCAGAAGATTCTATTGCCTTATTCTTCAACCCAATAACGGGCGTTCAAGTTGAACAGCTTCGGGTTAGTTAAATGCTTTTATGAAAATACATTAGTCAAATTTTTGAATTTATTAAATTTAAAAAAAGCTGTCGATTGGCGAATTTTCCATTTTCAGATTCCGGGAGGTCTGTCGCAATTGGAACTTTGGCCTTTCCCAATTCCGAGCAACTCCACCTGTTGCTTCTTTTGAGAAATTCCGGTCGCGGAGCTTTGGCCACCCTTTAAGTCAAATTATGTGTCGCCGAAGTCTATCTATTTGTTAGCGTTGGAAAGGAAAAGGACGCTTTGGTAGGCTTTCTTTGGGATTTTTTTTGTTTTCACAAATTCTTCAAACGAGTTTCAATAAACAATATTTAGATTGATATTTAGAGAAACTCGAAAAACAATCATCGCATTGCCATTCAGATCAGTCATTGGAACGATAAAGTGGGTTGGACATGCTCAACCATCACGTCATCCGTGTTATCCAAGACTCGTTTGGAACTATGCCGTCTCGGCGAACGCGTCCCCGCCGCTGACAACGATTACGCTGCTTTGGTTGATGCACTCGGCGCAGCCCAGCTATTTTTTGTTCAACAGTGGTGCAATACAGGTGATCGATGGCAAGAATCAAAGAAAAGTCGAAAATTCCAACTTTTTTAAACAAAATTATTGGTCTATTTTAAACACCAAAAAAGGTTTAAAAAGTTATTTTATCTAATAGATTTGCATTGTGCCCTACTCGATATCAAATCCAAATACGGTCTTATTTGGTGATCGTCATGGACACACAATTCTACAAAGGCAAACATCACACCTACGAGGACTATCCCATCGGGAATGTGTTGCATATGGTCGGGTTGGCCAACAAAAAGGACAAGGAGATGATGGTAAGACATTGGGTTTTTTGATTCTATTTTGACAATACGGCATAAAGTTTGTCATGCCTGTACTGTTTGCCCTTTATCCCTCAGTTGATTGCCAATGTGTGATGATGTGTCAGTCCTCCATGAGGACTTCTTCAAGAAGTTTTCTATTGACTCCGTTGCCCATTGAGTCCCATCCTGATTAACTGTCTGTCTTTTTTCTCGAACGCTTCGCCATCTCGACTCCGCACAGTTTATAGCGTTGGATCCGCAACATTTGCTATCCTCCATAACGACGACGGCACAACACGGGTTTTTTCAGAATATTGGAGGGTTTTTGGATTTTTGCTTTAACAGTGTGAACCGTCGTCCTTTCCAACGAGCTCTTCACAACAGCTTGTTCTCCAACCCATGTCCCAAGCCCAACGAGCCGAATGAAAGGGTACCGAAGCCTCCAGTTGAAGGAAAGACCCGAAACCCGACCCAACATTTTCTCGACCCGGAGCAACCCTGAATTGAATATTTTAGAAGGATTTTAATTCATTTTATTTCAAAAAAAGGCCGAATCGCAGCGAAAAGCGTTGGAAATGAGTGCCGAGTTGGACAATATGCGATCGCATTACTCACAGCTGGAGAGTCGGTATACTCAGGCGACGACAATCGTAAAAAGTTTCCGTGAACGGTAACGGCCTTCGTTTTGGGGGTAAATTTAAATGAAAAAACAAAAAGATTTTAGTGAATTGGAAATGCTTAAACGCGAGGAGAGTCACGTTGAGCAGCTGAAGGCCAAGGAACGCGAATATGGCGACCTGGTGGCACAGCTACGGGACCGAATCGACGAGTTGGAACGTAAATTGGACGGATTGGCACAGCAAAGAGCGCAGGTCCTTGGGGGGGGGGGGGAATTTTGGCAAATTGTAAAAATAAAAAACTTTCAGATGGTTAATGGCGAATTGAGCGAATTGAAGGAGAGGCTGGAGCAGTGCAAAGCAGGCACTGGTAGACAAAAATGGCATTTAAATCGATTTAAAAAGAGAAAGGATTAAATAAAACATTCTCAGTCTAATTAATTCAACCCGACAAAAATATGTTTCCATTTTGAGTGCATTCCAATGACCCCTCACAAAATGGAGCAGTACTGGGAAGGCCAGCAGATGAACATACGCCGGTCATTGTGCCCAAGCCATCGCAGCGACGTCACGGCGGAGGGGAAATGGTACCCGCGCGGTTGATCAGCGTCAAACACGCAGGACTGGTCTGATCGGATCAAATTGTCAACTCAGACAGAGACAACATTTACACTTTTTGAAGGGCTCTCAGTCTGTGCCGTTGTCGGCGGCGCCGCCTCCGCCCCCGCACAATCAGCACTTCTACCACCACCAGCAGCAACAGCACGCGGCAAATGCCGACCATCTTCATCACCAACACGGCCATCCCCAATTTGTGATCGTCACCGGCGGCAATAATCCAAACGCCGTGGGGCCTCAGCAATATCACCGCCAGCAGCAACAACTTCCGTACCCACAGGCAATTTGTGACGAGCCTTCGGTAGCGAGTTACGGTAACGGAGCGCAACAACAGCAGCAACGGGGCGGAGGAGGTCGTTTCGTGTCGGCGTGCGACAGTCCGGTGCCGAGGTGGCGTGGCAGCAATTAGTGAATAATTAAATAACCTTTTAGGATTTCCGAACCCGCCTCCCCGGCAATGCCTCAGAAATTCATGCAAGGCATCAAAGGGCACCCGCAGCACCACCACCACGGCACGGGCCCCCGGGGGCTGTTGTTTCCGCTGAAGAAGCGATTCGTCTCCTCCGCTGGTAGAGGGGGGCGGGGAGGGGGAAGTCAATATATGCTTTTCCATTTGAGTACAGTGTTTTCTGATCATACCAAACGAGTCGTTCATTTTGAGCTGATCAGATCAATTTTGTATCCCTAAAATGATCAAAATATTTAGCGGAGCACGAATTTTGGCGTGAAAACATCGAGGCGCAGGTTTGTGCTGCATTTTTGAACAACTTTTAGAATGTTTTATTTTTGAAATTCAGGGCCTTCAGGTGCTGCACTGGAGCGTGGACGACGTGTGTCAGTTGCTGATCCACATCGGACTGGACAAGTACATTCCAGGTGAAAGGAGCCAAAGACGACACAAAAGTCAATGTTTTGCATCTCAGAGTTCACGGTCAATCAGATTAACGGGCCCAAGCTTTTGGAGCTGGACGGCTCGCGACTGAAAGTTGGTGAATTTCCCTAAATTTTCCTCTTTAAATTCTGATCAAATTTTCCCAAATAAAAACGCCTCAGGCCATGGGTTTGTTTAATCACGCCGATCGGGCGGTGATCAAAAAGCGCGTCAAGGCGATCAAACAGCGCATTGAGCGCGAGCGCAAACAATTGGAGAAGGAGGCGCGTCAGCGCGGCGGTAGGCGTCAAAATTGTCAGCGTCCAATGAAGGAAATTCCACGCCCAAAAAACAATGCCATAAACATTCACTACCGTATGCTTTCCTCCCCCCCCCCCCCAATTACTGTAACTAACTTCGACCATTTCATTCCAAACATTTCTGTTCATCAATGCAATTTTCTATTTATTTTCAAATTCGTTGTTGTTCAGAGATTCGTGCCAATGTATTAAAACTATCCTTTCCAAAACAAAAAACAACAATAGCATATTACTGTCATTTCAATTCGATTACCGTATCCCCCCCAGCGATCAAACGTTTTACCCATAATTTTTGCTTCATATTCTACCGAACTAAAAAAGATAAATTATTTATTTTCAAACACCAGACATCGGACGTCCTGCTCTCTGTCCGTCCACTCATGCCCACCGAATGCCCGTCATTTTTTGGGTCAACGTTTTGCCCACAAATTCAATCAATGCACTTCAAATGTGGGGAGGGGAAGGGGAGAGGGGGGGGGCTGAAGATGAACATCACCAGACATCGGACGTCCTGCTCTCTGTCCGTCCACTCATGCCCACCGAATGCCCGTCATTTTTTGGGTCAACGTTTTGCCCACAACACATTCAATCAATGCACGCAATAGAGACCATGCAAATCAAATGGTCCAAATTTTTCCTTTGTCCGTATTTAATGTTAAGGTCGGTTTTAATTTTGAAGGGTTGGCTTTGCCAAATCCCATTTTCCCAACTTACATTTATTTTACAATTTTAGAATTCAGAAGATTCTATTGCCTTATTCTTCAACCCAATAACGGGCGTTCAAGTTGAACAGCTTCGGGTTAGTTAAATGCTTTTATGAAAATACATTAGTCAAATTTTTGAATTTATTAAATTTAAAAAAAGCTGTCGATTGGCGAATTTTCCATTTTCAGATTCCGGGAGGTCTGTCGCAATTGGAACTTTGGCCTTTCCCAATTCCGAGCAACTCCACCTGTTGCTTCTTTTGAGAAATTCCGGTCGCGGAGCTTTGGCCACCCTTTAAGTCAAATTATGTGTCGCCGAAGTCTATCTATTTGTTAGCGTTGGAAAGGAAAAGGACGCTTTGGTAGGCTTTCTTTGGGATTTTTTTTGTTTTCACAAATTCTTCAAACGAGTTTCAATAAACAATATTTAGATTGATATTTAGAGAAACTCGAAAAACAATCATCGCATTGCCATTCAGATCAGTCATTGGAACGATAAAGTGGGTTGGACATGCTCAACCATCACGTCATCCGTGTTATCCAAGACTCGTTTGGAACTATGCCGTCTCGGCGAACGCGTCCCCGCCGCTGACAACGATTACGCTGCTTTGGTTGATGCACTCGGCGCAGCCCAGCTATTTTTTGTTCAACAGTGGTGCAATACAGGTGATCGATGGCAAGAATCAAAGAAAAGTCGAAAATTCCAACTTTTTTAAACAAAATTATTGGTCTATTTTAAACACCAAAAAAGGTTTAAAAAGTTATTTTATCTAATAGATTTGCATTGTGCCCTACTCGATATCAAATCCAAATACGGTCTTATTTGGTGATCGTCATGGACACACAATTCTACAAAGGCAAACATCACACCTACGAGGACTATCCCATCGGGAATGTGTTGCATATGGTCGGGTTGGCCAACAAAAAGGACAAGGAGGATGATGGTAAGACATTGGGTTTTTTGATTCTATTTTACAATACGGCATAAAGTTTGTAATGCCTGTACTGTTTGCCCTTTATCCCTCCAGTTGATTGCCAATGTGTGCTGATGTGTCAGTCCTCCATGAAGGACTTCTTCAAGAAGTTTCTATTTGAGCCGTTGCCCATTGAGTCCCATCCTGATCACTGTCTGTCTTCTTCTCGAACGCTTCGCCATCTCGACTCCGCACAGTTTTATAGCGTTGGATCCGCAACATTTGCTATCCTCCATAACGACGACGGCACAACAACAGGGTTTTTTTCAGAATATTTGGAGGGGTTTTTGGACTTATTTTGCTTTAAGCAGTGTGAATCGTCGTCCTTTCCCAACGGAGCTCTTCAACAACAGCTATTGTTCTCCCACAACATGTCCCAAGCCCAACTGGAGCAGGCCTTCCACAAGTTCAGAAAGGAGTACCAGAAGCCCTCCCAGTTGAAGTAAGAAAGGACGAGAAATGAATGTTACTACCTCTGTCCTGTCCTCTCGAACGTCAATAAAACGAATTCCGACTAAAAAATTGAACTGAAATTGTTTTCTGTGTACAGAGTGCTGAGCATCATCAACCATTGGGTCAGCGGGTGGTGTGATCATTGTGCAGCTGTGTGGGAACGGCCATCTGACTGAACTGCTCCACAAATTGCGATCCATCAACCCGACATTTGCAGGTTTTTAGCTAAAAACAAACTTTTTCCCTCTGTTTTTTTGTCAGGCATTTATCTAACGCAAATTGTACTTCAATTGGAGAGCCTAAAGCAAATGGAAGGCCGCATGAACCAACCATAACAACAGCAAATGACCAAATGACAGCGAAACCAAACGAGTTGTCGATGCCCAGCAGCGAACAGGTGGGTGAAGGGGGGGGGGATCCGACAAATTTAGTTTTCTTAATTGTTCTGAAAATTTCAATTACTGCTCGAATTGCTTTTTGCATTCAGAAGATTTTTTAGGTTTCCGAGCAAAACATTGACTCAGTCTCCACCACAACAGCAGCACACACATCAACAGCCATCACAGCAACAACTGGACGCTGGCCATTCGGCTGACGGAGAAGTAACGGCAACATCGTCACCGCTGTCTCCTCCGCCGTCCATCGCCTGCAGCAACAGCAGCAGATGCTGAACGACAGCAACCCGTGGGCGTACCCTTGAAGAGACAGTGGGTGCAGAAAGCATCGGAACAACAACAACAGCGCTTAATATTCTCCGTCCAACCTCCGCCTGCTTGCTGAGCACCGATGAATGCGGTGGAAACGATGATTTTCGAATTTTTTCTATTTATTCTCTAGGTTAAATATATGTTGGGTAGTGTTTCTTTTCCCCTTTCATCCTTCGCGTAAATATGCGTATTAGGGACGTAAACGGCGACAGGAGACAAACAATTTTTGGATTTTCATCTTCAAAAAAACGATATGCAATCCGAGATTTGGGTCAAAAATTTGGAATCATCCGTCCACGTTTCCGTGCCTGGTGGGTGTATTTCTCTCACGGATTTTTCATCATTTTCAGCATATGTTACCGCGCACTCCTCCCCCTCCTCAATACATTTTTTTTTATTATTTTGTAAAATATCATAATTTCAAACATTGCTGTCCTAAAAAAAACGATGAAAAAAAAAGATTTAAAAAAAAACGATGGAAAAAAAAGATTAAAAAAAAAACGATGGAAAAAAAAGATTTAAAAAAAAGATGAAAAAAAAAGATTAAAAAAACGATGAAAAAAAAAATTAAAAAAAAAACGATGAAAAAAAAAGATTTAAAAAAACGATGAAAAAAAAAGATTAAAAAAAACGATGAAAAAAAAGATTTAAAAAAACGATGAAAAAAAAAGATTTAAAAAAACGGTGAAAAAAGAGATTTTAAAAAAAAGTTCATTTGCAGCAGCAAAAGCTGTCGGTTGCCGCCAATAATAATAATCATCGGCCTCGTGCCAATTCGTCCGCAATGGGCGGCTGTGGAGGCAAAAAAACGATGTCGGCACCGTTCGGTGGAATGATCAACTCGTCGATGGCAGAGCCCAACAACAATTCCGGTGGGTAGTTACGAACGTTTTTGAGGTCTTTCAACAAAATTTGAATAGTTTTAGGAACTGCTCCAAACCCGACAAATGATTTGGCTAAGCAAACTGCAGCGGTTGACCAGTCGGCGCAGCAGCAGCAGCAAAAGCTGTCGGTTGCTGCCAATAAACAACACGAAGGAGGACTATTGGTAATAATCTTTGTTGTTTTTGTCATTTTGTTGGTTAGGAGGGGGGAGTATTTCTTTACCCGGTTGGATTGATGAGGACTTTTGAACTAAAATGTTCTGATAAAGTTGTTTAGAATGTGGAATGCCTCCAGCAAGTGGACTAGGAATAGGTATTGATAGATTAGTAATGCTTTATACAGATTTATTAGAGCTAAGCAAAAACAAACTACAACATATTAAATAGTGAACAAACCAAATATTTGCCCGTGTCTTAAAATCTTCGTTTGTCTCAGGTATTACGACGAGGTCAGCGACGGTTTCTATGGCACACGCGGGTGGCGCAAGCGAAGGCCGGAATGGGGCACGGTGGAGCAGATGAAAGGCATGACGGCGGCGACGACGACGGAGCACTGCTCGAAGAGAACGACAGACCAACAAATAATGCTGCAACAACTCGGCATCGCCGCACAGCAACAGCTTATGATGGTAGAGGCTTTGAGTCTGAATTTTATTTGAGCTTTTAGAGGGCTCGGGGTTTGGTCAATAAATCAAACAAAAATAAATGTGTGCAGTTTTTTGGTGTTTAGTCAATGACTTTATTTGAGATCGGATAACACATCAAAAAATTTTGGGACCCAATTATTATTTGCACAAAATTGGGAAATATTTGTACAAATTTTGTATTATCCGATATTTAAAATTTCATTTACTTATTTTTATGTGTGAATATTTTTTGTTTTATCAGAAACAGAAAACGCTCGAGGCGAGAACGATGCCGTCCTCCGCCACCAATGTGCCGTCGCTTTTGGCTGCGCCGCAGCAATTGAGCAAATTTACAGCAGCACAACAATCTCCGCCTGACCATTTGATTTCACCAACGCCGTCAACGAACATCAAGTGAAGAAACTTGCATTTTGGAATTAAATACAAATTAGCTCATCGAAATTAAAAAGCGAAGGATTTGTAAAATTAAAAGAAATTTTGAAAAGCAGTGCAAAATAGGCGAAATATTTTTGGGATCTCATAAAAAAAAGTTAACGGATTTTATTTTATTCCGGTTTTACCCTCAGATACTATGATCCGGCCACGGATGGCTTCTACCGGCACCGCAGCTGAACCCGAAACCACGCACTCATCACTCTCGCACGACGCTCGCACTCACTCACGCACGCACTCACTCACGCACGCACTCACTCACGCACGCACTCAGTCTCCCTGCTGGCAATTTGTTTGGAAATGCTGTGCACTCGGACAAAATTTTAAGGTGGATTTCACTTTTTACACAATTGTTTAAATTAAAAATAGTGAAAATATTATTAAATTTTGCTGCCTTTATTAATTCAAAAAATTGTTTTTTCAGCATGGAATCGCAACACTCCATCATCCAAATTGTGCTCGTCCCGCTGATTGAGAAGCGCGCAGTGGACAAAATTGTGGAGAACATTATCAAAGTGTCGCAAGAGATTGTCGCAAGCGAAATCGCATTTTCCCAGCAACAACAGCAGCAGCAGCAATCGCCAGCAATAACAACATTGATCGATTATCAACAACCGAGTCAAGGCGCACTCGTGCTGATCAAGCTGTTCAGTGCAATGGAACAGCGGCTGTTTGCCAACTCGGAACTTCAGCGACGTTTTATGAACGCGACCATCAACTTGTACGAGCGTGAACGTTGCTGGGCACCAAATTGAACAAACTGGAGCCGTTCATGCTTAGGTGAGCGTTTTTATGAATTGAGTTGCTTTAATAATATTTAAGTTAGGGGAATTTGATCAAGTTTGGTTGGTTTAACAGGAAGTCCTTGAATACTTGGCGAAGCTCTACCAGCAGTTGGACCAGTCCATGGCATTGTGCCAAAGCCGTTCGCCACGGACAACCCGTTGCCTGCCGATGTTCGAATTCGGTTAAACGTGAGTATGGGATTTTATTCTTAAAGATTCCGAATTCAGGTCTATGTTTAGTTGGCGTTGTTGAACTGTTCCAAGGCCTGCAGCAGACAAATGCCACCGTTTTCGACTCGTTGACTGCACACAGTGGCCTGTTCAACCATCAAAAGATATTTTTCCACAAGGAATCAATGCGATGGCTGCTACCAGTATAGGTGATCAAACTTTTAGGGGCAATTTTGAAGTTCATCCCAAAATGATCGGTTTGACGGGCAACTGTTTAGAACAGGGCCTAACTTCCCGAACTGTGCTTGTCGCGCTGCCTTTTGGTGTAATTTTGGAAGCCGTTTTTTGGACGCCCGACTTCCTTTGAAGATGACAGCCGAATTGAGTGAGGAGATGATGATCCATTACATTCCGGAACTTCCGTTCGCAACCGAAGACCTGATCAACTACAACCAGACCAGAATTCGGACAGCGTAAGCGATCAGAAATGAAGAAATCCTTTGGTTTGAGGCTTTTTTATGTTTATTATTGCTTTGTGAAGCATTCTGAAATATTGGTAATTCACTGTTGTATTTTTAGACCATCCGGTCTCGAGTCCACTTCGCTTGTGTTTGCTTACGGAATTGACCTCTTCTACACCGCGTGACACCAAGGTGAGTTTTTTTTGCTTATGTTTTGCCATTCGCATATATTTGTGATTTTCCCGTGAAAATTCAGCGGCACTTCGACATTTTGAAGGACGACTTCGACTTGCTCTTTCTGTTGGATCTCTCAACACTTTTCTTTAACGGATCCATTGTAAAAGTGAATATTATGTGTTAGCATTCAGACCAACCCCGGGGGTGAAACGCGCACACCGAAAAAAAGTCCGGTGACAATTCCACCCCCAGGGCAAACAATTCCTCCATTGTGTTTTTTACCAAGGCAAACATCCGCCACCACAAAGTGTTCTACAACATTCGTCACCAAATTGCCCCGCACATTCTCAGCACTTTGCATCGCCTCTTCTCGCTGCAGTTAAACTTTGAGACGCGCCGTCTGATGCTCGAAGTGTGCGAGGTGGTCATCAAGTGGGAGCAGTACAGACAGACGGCCGTCGAAGACAACAACAGCAACAAATCAGCAGCACAAGTTAACACCACCACCATGAAGGGCGACGACAGTGGAGGCGTAGCGGCCGGAGTGAGTATTTAAATTTTGTGAACTCTTTAACCATAATGCATAATTTTAGAATTTATTTTGGAGTCCAGTTCACCAACTCAACAACAGCAACAATCGACTGCGGGCGACATGACGACGGACGTTTACAACCCGATGGACAAACATTTCATCGACAGCACTGTCACATTTATATTCCGAATTGCCACCTTTGTTGACCAGGTCCTACTTAGCGTTGATTCCTCAAACCACTTTTATAGGTTTTCTATGGTGCTAAAACCGATAGAACGATCAAAATTTTTTTGTCGCTCCGCCTTTAACCAGTTTTTTAACTGTTTAATAATTGCCAAAAATGGAGTTTTTCGACCTGAATTTTGTGTCTTCCTGTCCTCCAATTTAAATAAATTTGGTATCATTCGATAGCTCTCAACGAGACAAATCGATCTAGATGTGACGGGACACGATCAGACGCTTTTTGGATACCGGCCCTGAGTCCCAGTATAAGGGACATTTTCAGTTACCATGAAGAAACACAGGCGGTTGACCAAATGGTACTCATGGGCGCATGGGGAAGTCAAAAGGTGGGTGCACACACCTTTCGACTACCCCTTAATTCGCCACCCTTGTCGGGGTCCTGTGCACAGTTGTTTCTGTTTACAGTTGTCTGCGGAAAAGGGGCTTCATTTTACTTTTAGTACAAAAATGTCCCTTTTTCACTGGGTAGTTGTCGTTATCCAAAAAGAGTCTGATCGTGTCCCCTCATATCTAGATCGATTTGTCTCGTTGAGAGCTATCGAATAATGGCTAAATTTATTGAAATTGAAGGACAGGAAGGCACAAAATTCAGGTCAAAAAACTCCATTTTTGGCATTTAAACAGTTCAAAAACTGCTTTAAAGGCCCTCCCCCTCCTCAATACATTTTTTTTTATTATTTTTGTAAAATATCATAATTTCAAACATTGCTGTCCTAAAAAAAACGATGAAAAAAAAAGATTGAAAAAAAGACTTAAAAAACCGATGAAAAAAAGATTTAAAAAAAACGATGGAAAAAAAAACAAACGATGAAAAAAAAAAGATAAAAAAAACGATGAAAAAAAAAGATTTAAAAAAAACGATGAAAAAAAAAGATTTAAAAAAAACGATGAAAAAAAGATTTTAAAAACGATGAAAAAAAACAACGATGAAAAAAAAAGATTAAAAAAAACGATGAAAAAAAAAGATTAAAAAAACGATGAAAAAAAAAGATTTAAAAAAACGGTTTTGAAAAAAGAGATTTTAAAAAAAAAGTTCATTTGCAGCAGCAAAAGCTGTCGGTTGCCGCCAATAATAATAATCATCGGCCTCGTGCCAATTCGTCCGCAATGGGCGGCTGTGGAGGCAAAAAAACGATGTCGGCACCGTTCGGTGGAATGATCAACTCGTCGATGGCAGAGCCCAACAACAATTCCGGTGGGTAGTACGAACGTTTTTGAGGTCTTTCAACAAATTTGAATAGTTTTAGGAACTGCTCCAAACCCGACAAATGATTTGGCTAAGCAAACTGCAGCGATTGACCAGTCGGCGCAGCAGCAGCAGCAAAAGCTGTCGGTTGCTGCCAATAAACAACACGAAGGAGGACTATTGGTAATAATCTTTGTTGTTTTTGTCTTTGTTGGTTAGGAGGGGGGAGTATTTCTTTACCCGGTTGGATTGATGAGGACTTTTGAACTAAAATGTTCTGATAAAGTTGTTTAGAATGTGGAATGCCTCCAGCAAGTGGACTAGGAATAGGTATTGATAGATTAGTAATGCTTTATACAGATTTATTAGAGCTAAGCAAAAACAAACTACAACATATTAAATAGTGAACAAACCAAATATTTGCCCGTGTCTTAAAATCTTCGTTTGTCTCAGGTATTACGACGAGGTCAGCGACGGTTTCTATGGCACGCGCGGGTGGCGCAAGCGAAGGCCGGAATGGGGCACGGTGGAGCAGATGAAAGGCATGACGGCGGCGACGACGACGGAGCACTGCTCGAAGAGAACGACAGACCAACAAATAATGCTGCAACAACTCGGCATCGCCGCACAGCAACAGCTTATGATGGTAGAGGCTTTGAGTCTGAATTTTATTTGAGCTTTTAGAGGGCTCGGGGTTTGGTCAATAAATCAAACAAAAATAAATGTGTGCAGTTTTTTGGTGTTTAGTCAATGACTTTATTTGAGATCGGATAACACATCAAAAAATTTTGGGACCCAATTATTATTTGCACAAAATTGGGAAATATTTGTACAAATTTTGTATTATCCGATGTTTAAAATTTCATTTACTTATTTTTATGTGTGAATATTTTTTGTTTTATCAGAAACAGAAAACGCTCGAGGCGAGAACGATGCCGTCCTCCGCCACCAATGTGCCGTCGCTTTTGGCTGCGCCGCAGCAATTGAGCAAATTTGCAGCAGCACAACAATCTCCGCCTGACCATTTGATTTCTCCAACGCCGTCAACGAACATCAAGTGAAGAAACTTGCATTTTGGAGAATTTAAATACAAATTAGCTCAACGAAATTAAAAAGCGAAGGATTTGTAAAATTAAAAGAAATTTTGAAAAGCAGTGCAAAATAGGCGAAATATTTTTGGGATCTCGTAAAAAAAAGTTAACGGATTTTATTTTATTCCGGTTTTACCCTCAGATACTATGATCCGGCCACGGATGGCTTCTACCGGCACCGCAGCTGAACCCGAAACCACGCACTCATCACTCTCGCACGACGCTCGCACTCACTCACGCACGCACTCACTCACGCACGCACTCAGTCTCCCTGCTGGCAATTTGTTTGGAAATGCTGTGCACTCGGACAAAATTTTAAGGTGGATTTCACTTTTTACACAATTGTTTAAATTAAAAATAGTGAAAATATTATTAAATTTTGCTGCCTTTATTAATTCAAAAAATTGTTTTTTCAGCATGGAATCGCAACACTCCATCATCCAAATTGTGCTCGTCCCGCTGATTGAGAAGCGCGCAGTGGACAAAATTGTGGAGAACATTATCAAAGTGTCGCAAGAGATTGTCGCAAGCGAAATCGCATTTTCCCAGCAACAACAGCAGCAGCAGCAATCGCCAGCAATAACAACATTGATCGATTATCAACAACCGAGTCAAGGCGCACTCGTGCTGATCAAGCTGTTCAGTGCAATGGAACAGCGGCTGTTTGCCAACTCGGAACTTCAGCGACATTTTATGAACGCGACCATCAACTTGTACGAGCGTGAACGTTGCTGGGCACCAAATTGGACAAACTGGAGCCGTTCATGCTTAGGTGAGCGTTTTTATGAATTGAGTTGCTTTAATAATATTTAAGTTAGGGGAATTTGATCAAGTTTGGTTGGTTTAACAGGAAGTCCTTGAATACTTGGCGAAGCTCTACCAGCAGTTGGACCAGTCCATGGCATTATGCCAAAGCCGTTCGCCACGGACAACCCGTTGCCTGCCGATGTTCGAATTCGGTTAAACGTGAGTATTAAGACAGGGATTTTATTCTTAAAGATTCCGAATTCAGGTCTATGTTTAGTTGGCGTTGTTGAACTGTTCCAAGGCCTGCAGCAGACAAATGCCACCGTTTTCGACTCGTTGACTGCACACAGTGGCCTGTTCAACCATCAAAAGATATTTTTCCACAAGGAATCAATGCGATGGCTGCTACCAGTATAGGTGATCAAACTTTTAGGGGCAATTTTGAAGTTCATCCCAAAATGATCGGTTTGACGGGAAACTGTTTAGAACAGGGCCTAACTTCCCGAACTGTGCTTGTCGCGCTGCCTTTTGGTGTAATTTTGGAAGCCGTTTTTTGGACGCCCGACTTCCTTTGAAGATGACAGCCGAATTGAGTGAGGAGATGATGATCCATTACATTCCGGAACTTCCGTTCGCAACCGAAGACCTGATCAACTACAACCAGACCAGAATTCGGACAGCGTAAGCGATCAGAAATGAAGAAATCCTTTGGTTTGAGGCTTTTTTATGTTTATTATTGCTTTGTGAAGCATTCTGAAATATTGGTAATTCACTGTTGTATTTTTAGACCATCCGGTCTCGAGTCCACTTCGCTTGTGTTTGCTTACGGAATTGCCCTCTTCTACACCGCGTGACACCAAGGTGAGTTTTTTTTGCTTATGTTTTGCCATTCGCATATATTTGTGATTTTCCCGTGAAAATTCAGCGGCACTTCGACATTTTGAAGGACGACTTCGACTTGCTCTTTCTGTTGGATCTCTCAACACTTTTCTTTAACGGATCCATTGTAAAAGTGAATATTATTGTGTTAGCATTCAGACCAACCCCGGGGGTGAAACGCGCACACCGAAAAAAAGTCCGGTGACAATTGACAATTCCACCCCCAGGGCAAACAATTCCTCCATTGTGTTTTTTACCAAGGCAAACATCCGCCACCACAAAGTGTTCTACAACATTCGTCACCAAATTGCCCCGCACATTCTCAGCACTTTGCATCGCCTCTTCTCGCTGCAGTTAAACTTTGAGACGCGCCGTCTGATGCTCGAAGTGTGCGAGGTGGTCATCAAGTGGGAGCAGTACAGACAGACGGCCGTCGAAGACAACAACAGCAACAAATCAGCAGCACCAGTTAACACCACCACCATGAAGGGCGACGACAGTGGAGGCGTAGCGGCCGGAGTGAGTATTTTAATTTTGTGAACTCGTTAACCATAATGCATAATTTTAGAATTTATTTTGGAGTCCAGTTCACCAACTCAACAACAGCAACAATCGACTGCGGGCGACATGACGACGGACGTTTACAACCCGATGGACAAACATTTCATCGACAGCACTGTCACATTTATATTCCGAATTGCCACCTTTGTTGACCAGGTCCTACTTAGCGTTGATTCCTCAAACCACTTTTATAGGTTTTCTATGGTGCTAAAACCGATAGAACGATCAAAATTTTTTTGTCGCTCCGCCTTTAACCAGTTTTTTAACTGTTTAATAATTGCCAAAAATGGAGTTTTTTGACCTGAATTTTGTGTCTTCCTGTCCTCCAATTTAAATAAATTTGGTATCATTCGATAGCTCTCAACGAGACAAATCGATCTAGATGTGACGGGACACGATCAGACGCTTTTTGGATACCGGCCCTGAGTCCCAGTATAAGGGACATTTTCAGTTACCATGAAGAAACACAGGCGGTTGACCAAATGGTACTCATGGGCGCATGGGGAAGTCAAAAGGTGGGTGCACACACCTTTCGACTACCCCTTAATTCGCCACCCTTGTCGGGGTCCTGTGCACAGTTGTTTTCTGTTTACAGTTGTCTGCGGAAAAGGGGCTTCATTTTACTTTTAGTACAAAAATGTCCCTTTTTCACTGGGACTTAGTTGTCGTTATCCAAAAAGAGTCTGATCGTGTCCCCTCATATCTAGATCGATTTGTCTCGTTGAGAGCTATCGAATAATGCTAAATTTATTGAAATTGAAGGACAGGAAGGCACAAAATTCAGGTCAAAAAACTCCATTTTGGCATTTAAACAGTTCAAAAACTGGTTTAAAGGCCCTCCCCCTCCTCAATACATTTTTTTTTTATTATTTTGTAAAATATCATAATTTCAAACATTGCTGTCCTAAAAAAACGATGAAAAAAAAAGATTAAAAAAAAACGATGAAAAAAAAAGAATTAAAAAAACGATGAAAAAACCATGAAAAAAAGATTAAAAAAACGATGAAAAAAAGATTTAAAAAAAACGATGAAAAAAAGATTAAAAAAACATCACAATCGAATCACATCGCATCGCATCGAATCACATCACAATCGAATCACATCGCATCACATCGAATCACATCGCATCACATCACATCGCATCACATCGCATCACAATCGAATCACATCACAATCGAATCACATCACATCGCATCACATCGAATCGCATCACATCGAATCACATCGCATCACATCGAATCACATCACATCGAATCGCATCATATCACATCACATCGCATCGAATCACATCACATCGAATCACATCACATCGCATCGAATCACATCGAATCACATCGCATCACATCGAATCACATCACAATCGAATCACATCGCATCACATCGAATCACATCGCATCACATCACATCGCATCACAATCGAATCACATCGAATCACATCGCATCACATCGCATCACATCG